>UXGD01002317.1:0-26909 GCA_900474315.1 Torymus auratus | reverse complement strand
GAGAAAAAAAATTTCCTTAAAGGGGCCTCTTAACCATATGTGGCCCGGAGCCTAATTGTCTCGAAGGACGGCACTGTTATACATATATCGTATAGCGCAAATTAATTGTTTGTACATAGATCTAAATTAAGCGGACAAACTTTCTACCTATACGAGAATTTGTCAGAACACATTCGCAGAATCGAAAACTCGTAGCATATATGGTATAATTCGCAGAAAACGTTTCACTGCTTGTGAGCGGGGGGCGACGAGCGAGTTCTTTCATCGCGAAATGCAAAGTGTTCCATTCGAGTTAATTGCCTACTTTTCCCACTAGAGAAAAATTTTCATTCTAACGAAATCGCGCTCGGTGAAAATTTCCCGCTCCTATATACACACATGATCCGTGCCGCAGTCAATTCGAGGCGGAGGTTATTTGTAAAGAGACTGAAACGTCTGCGCGCCGCACTAAAACGTTTTAATATGAAAAATTTTAGTTTATACGGTCCTCTTTTTTTCTCAACAAAAACTTTATACGCGCTCTATATCTCGATTTTAAAAGCGCACAAACAACTCATTGGGTTTCCGTTTCCACGAGATAAAACAAAATAAAATAAGCTACTCCAGATGCAAAAACATTTCATGAATCCCCAAAATCCCTATATAATATTCATCACTATCCGCTCATCCCGACAGCAGCGTGAGCGAGCGACGATAAACCGATCGCGCAGCAGTTACGATTACCTCCCACCCATCAGCCACACATATACACACAGTGACCCGCCTCGCACATAAGGAAAATCGTAATTAAGCTAATTGGGTTCGTCCCCCACGCTTCGTGCATCGATTCGATTCGCGCGCACATACATACATACATACAGCTACATCAGCTCGCATCTCTAGCACATATCCACGTCGCGATGCATCATGAAGAGAAAAGCGGACGGCGGGCCATGTTATACTATATATATACAGCTACATATACATACGTATGTGTAGCTCGCTCGGTCGGCCGGCGCGCGCTATCTCTCGTATTCTTGTTTACGCAGGCGAATTATCGTCTATCGCGCGTGCACGCAAGCTCTCGGCCATTGTGCATTATACGCGCGCGAGCGCGGCCGACGTTAAGGCCGTATATACACAGACGTATAGCGCGCCGTGGATGATGATGATAGCACGATCCACCTCCACTCTATATATATGGTAGCTGTGTGATGCGCCTCTGGTTTAAATGCTGAGTTGTTGCGTAGGTATAGTTGCGAGCGCGTGAGGCATCTTAATAACAAGCTCTCGTCTCTCTCTCGCTGCGCGCTTTGCCCGATCGTCTATATATACTGTGCCCGCGCGACTGTGGTGATGTGGTCGTTGCTGCTCGCGAGCTCTATACGTAGTATTTGGTTAGTTGTTGTTTTGATTCTGTCCCGGGGGGAAATGTTAAAATTAATATTCGACGATATGGGACGGTGTTGGGGATCGGGTGGTATGTCGTATGTGGGATTAACTGCCATTATTGCGATGCGATTCGTTGTTAACTATAGTATGGAGTTTCTAAAATCTTATTGAGATGCAGTTTTTTTTTTTTTTTTTTTTTTTTAATAGACCATGCGATGGCTTGAAATATATAATTTATAGCAATGTTTGAGAAGGTTGAATAAAGTGGTTTATACGATCAGAATATGGTTATTTATTGAAATGATCTATATAAAACGAAAAAATGATAAATTATTTTACAAATTCGGCCTGTTCTGTCTAGTAATATTAAATGAATAAGATATCGTTCGAGAAACAAAATTGCATTGTTCTGACGTATAAGGTAACTTCATCAGTAAATGAACGTTTAGGTATAGTCAGTGAACGAACGGGTCACGTGAGATTTTTCGTCGCTTAAATAAAATGCTTTTATAATATTAGTCCATCAAAAAAATTACTTTTTTCAAAGCTTGAAATTGGGAAAAAGTGCTTCATAAGGCCTGCAGAAACATTAAAAATAAATTTTATCAACGATTTTTATTAACAAAAATGTTCATTCAATGGTGTCTGTGCCACCAATTATGCACCCTAACTATTTATATAGCTATAATGTTACACTTTTTATTTTATTTTCCACGTTTTTAACATAATTACTTTCATGGTTTTTTTCGAGCTTTCCAGCTTATATAAATGTTTTTTGAGCTTTTTCCAAAGTTTACTAAATGAATGTATATTATTATTTAAACTGGTATATATATTTGTTTATTAAATAAAAAGAAGAAATTGTTGAACTACTCGTCGCGCCCATGAACATATAGGTAAAAAGTTCATCGTAGAAATTGAATGACACATCGACTACGGCATAAGCAAAACTGTATCATAAACAAAAAAAGGGAAGAATCATTTAAAATTACTAAAAAATTATATCACAATTGAAAATCTTGTTATTCAAACACATCATGTATACCTAAAATTGCTCAAAATTTAAGAGCATCATTACACAAGAACCATCAATAAATAACACACATGCAATATTACTTTGTATCCCTCTTCTAAACCCCGCACGAATCAATTTAATCCCGTCTACAGCCATAAAACGAAATGAAGAAAACCCACAACAGAAATCCATTCCCGCAATATCCCTCTAAACCACCATCTGCCCTTATTATACAAACGATCCAAAGCAAACATTCGAATGTGCGCGCGCAGTGCACCACCTCAACGCATATCGCACGCGTTATAATCCACCCTCCTCGTATATATATCCTCAACAGCTTCTCTCCTCTATATACGGCACGGATCGCGCAGCTATATTTATCCGCGCGCGTCGACGGATTCGGGCGCGGAAGGAGAGGAACATCAGGATCCACCGATAATAATGCATTATATTATATGCACCTTCGCGCGCTGATGGTACACATAAGCCGACGCGCCACGACGTCGGCACGTTTTCTTTCCCCCCCGCGCGATATATGCGTATATATTAAACTGTCTCTCGCATATCAGCTCGTGTTTGCGCTCGAGGAAATTAATGTGCCATCATCATCGTTGTTCGGCGAATCCGCGCTATATATATGGGGCGATCTCGGCCGAAGGGAAGAATATGACGTGATGATGATCCGCCCGTCGTCGTTCCGCGCGTGCGTCACGTGTGTGCGCGCGGATGAAGTCGTGAGAGAGCGAAGGGTTTGTTCGCTGTCCTAGTCCTGATTTAATATGTCTGCGGTTTTATACGGGATGTGCGGAATGGAGTACAGGATAATTTTTTTTTAATAAATCGCGGGTATGTTTGAAGGAGAAGATATGAAGATGATACACAATACATTGTATTGTGAAAGTCATTTTTAAGGGAATTGTTCTTGTTTATTTACGATCTTTGTGACAAAATATTTAAAAACAAGAAAAATACTGACTTATTTGCATTAATTATTTGGCCAAAAAAAGTCAGAAAAAGAAGTATTTTTATTAATTTATCATAGCAGATAAAATAGACATATAATTAGTCTATTGTATTGCTGTGATCTATACTAATCAAAGAAAGTTAAAAATTAAACACCAATTGAAACTGAAGCGCAATGCCAATTTAAAGCATTAATTAATGAACAATTAATAATATAATGCGAAATGTATAATCTAGTGCCTTTTACGATTTAACGACGAGATGTTTCTATTCATATTACGTGAATGGCATGATTCTCATACAATTATATTCAGAATGAGAGTATATTGACAATTAGCTTTACAATGCTAAAATCAAAATTAATTTTATAAAAAAAATTTATATCCTATATCTTTTTACAGGATAATTTAGAACTCCAAATAATAGTCGAAATAATACCACCAAAACGAGGTATATTGATTTTTAAACGAGGAACAAGCCCTACACGTTACCTGTTTTTCCGAAATTTATCGTATTAGTAGCGACCGTGTAATTAGCATCAAGGTCTCGATGGACCGTAATACAATTACGCTCCTATGAAACTAGTAACTATAGCAAGAAATTACATTGTGCGCAGTATTTTCGGGAAAATTAGCAAATGCGCGTGTGCGTGGGCTCTCCAAAGCGAAATTGAAAATACACCCAATATTCATCAGTTACACGTGTTCCACTATTATACGCAAATATTGCAGCGTATGTGAAAGGGTGTAATATAGGATTAATAAAAAAAATTTCGCATTTTCGTACATTATTGTTGCGAGCTGCTTTGTGCATTCCTTTTATATATACACGTGTGTGCGAAAAGCTTTTGTAAATCATATAGCCTGACAATGCGCTCTCGCCTTCCATAAATCGTGGAAAACAAGAAATACCATGTTTCAATGCTTTCTTCGACGTGATTTACAGTGCGCAAAAGTATGCTGAATAGAAGTGTTTTATTCGGGCAAATACATGTAGACCAATTCACGGCATTATTGATTTTCCTACCTCTACCCAAGAAGCCTTCCCCCCTTTTCGTTTCCGTTACTTATAAGAATCTCGACTATTTTCGTGCTCCCTTTCGATTCGCAACAATGAATGTCCTTTTTGGCAAAGGCAAAATTCAATGATATTGAACCCTGTGTCGAGCATTAAATAAATTGAAAGGGAATGTTCCGTGATTTTTTTTCAAATAAAACGTGTACATAACAAAATATTTACTTATTAGTGGGTTTGCTTCAACTACAAAAAAGAGGTTTTTCTTGTACACATTTATATAGTACAGGCTTTATTATTTTCCATAATTTTTAATGAAACAGGTGTGTATTACTTTGTTGAAAAATTAAATCTATAACAAGAAGAAAGAGAAAGAAATATTCTTGATCAAGAGTATCAAGACCAACGTCAACAAATAGCCTAATTTTTATATTATTAATGATAACATAGGCACACAAAAACATAACAGTGGATTGTCAATTGAAAAACCGAAATTTATTATTCTTACGTACTTTAAGATGGTAAACTGAAATACATATGACTGAAATAAAACAGAAAATCGTATATGAATGATGTAAATTTTTAATTTGATATTTCCTGAAAAAGAAAAATCCAAGTCAAATAATTTAAAATAAACTTAGTAAAAATAAATTGTTCTCATCGCAATGGGTGTTCCACAAAATTTATAGAGTTAGGGGTATCTCAAACTCCTAAAATGCTAGAGTACAATGAAAATCATATTTGACTTGAGCAAGTTAAAACGCGTAAAAATTCTAAGACCTGACCTGCCGGATAATATCCCACTTTTATTTTGTTGTATATGCTTGTATAATGAATCAATCAAAATTTTCTGTATATAGAAACATATAAATGATAAGAAACCCTATTATTTTCAATGAATTCTCTCCATAATATTTCACCACGAAACCCGACAAAATTTAAAAAGCGCGAACATACGCCAATACACCGCAATATCGAAGTCCGAATCAATATAGCCGAAATTCCCGTTCGACCCACGCGCGTGTCATCGAAATCAAAATTCCAATAGCTATATATATACATCTCGATACGAGTATACGACGAACAGCGCGCAGAGGTATAGGTACATATACGCCCGTCATCCTGTACACACAAAGTCACGGAATAAACATAAACGAGAGACAACACGAGGCCGCGCGCTCTAGAGAGACACCGAGCAGAGAATTTTCAGGATCGTTTCACTCTCGCGCGTGCAAACTTTTCCCGGGGACCTAAAATCGTCGCAATCGATGACCCACCCTCGCGCTGAAAGACGCTCAGCAAAAGTACGAGAGAAAGAGAGAGAGAGAGAAGAAAATCTTGCGCGACAAGCGTCCGACATTTGGGTCGTGCGCGTCGACGACGACGCTTGCGGCGCCCGGGGAAAAACGAGTGTAAATAAAACCGTCAATGCGACTTTCGTGTCTCTCTACTCTCGCTCTCTCTCTCTCTCCCTCAGGCTCGTGAATGGGCCACGCCGTTGTGTATAGAGAGAAATGGATGTTTTTATTTAATTCGCGAGCGCGCGAGTGCCAGTAGCGAGAGAGACAGTTTTTGTCGTGAAAATCCGGGGCCGACGCATTAATTAAGATATTCTTATTTTATCATTTTCTTTTGGTGGGATGCTCTTTTTTTCGTTCGAACGATATAGATCGGCTTGACGAACTTTTTTCTTTTTATATATTATTATTTCCTATAACGCGACGGTGCTTTTAAATCCGCTCGAAATGTCGAGGACCGCGGAAAGTATAATCTGCGGTTCGCGTTTACAAATAATTCGATGAAAAATTCGAAAATATCTCTCTCGTCGACCGTGAATACATTTACTTATGATGATAATGTTATTTTTCATTTAATTATGAAAAGCGTCATTGATTATAAATGAAGAGAGAGGGGTGTGTGTGTGTAAAATTACATTTTATTCGGCGAATATTATTAATTTTAATGAGTAATATTTTCTTGCGGTATTATAATTATTATATCTGTGGACGCGGCCAGGGCTGAAATTAAATTTTATATGCGCGCGATTCCGATATTTCGTCGTTACATTTTAAATGCCACACCTGTGCGTCACGTATTTAATTACAGAAAGCCGACTAGCATGAGTTTTTTCTTCAGCTAATTTTTGGAAATTTCCGCGAAATAATTAGGTTTTACAAGAGATCGTAGATGTCTGTTTTTTTCGTACAGAATTGTTCAGCAAAAACAAGTATAATATCGTCAGCTCTCAAAATAAATGAAAATTCTCTCCATTACGAAGATTAAGTACGCGATTCTCCAAAATTACACAACCCATACCCCAAAAAGCACAAACATCGCCAACCCGCTTCACACATACATTCCACGCGACCGATTACTTATAACTATAAGCCAAAAACTCACACCTTCGCTATATGCAAAAACCCGAAAAATCCCTCACTATACCACAGCAAGCGCATTTATCCCAGCACCCGCACACCAAGACGCAATAAATCACGCCCGCGATGTACAACTTCCTCCCCGGCGCGAAATTCGCGCACCACGACGGCAGTGAAATTTCGAGTCACGACACACCACCACTAGAGTCCTTTCTCAAAAGCGCGCAAAATCACACACACACACCCGCTAAAATCCGTGCACACATGCAGATGCGTGTGTGTATAATATAAGCGGTATACGCGCGCGGCTGCGACAATATATAAATCCAGCGCGTGGGGGTCTGGGCGAAATCGTGACCAGCCCCGAAAATGCACGTGCGCCGCGTGTAACTCTAGAGAAAGAGCTAGGCAGAGAATGTTATATACGTATGTATGTATATACAGGGGTTAATTTATCGCGCACGCGAGGCGAATTTCGAAGTGGGCTCGAGAACCGTCCCTGTCTCTCTCTCTCCTACCCTCTCGCGGATGATTTTAATTAGCGCGCGCGCGGCCCAGAGAGGCGGAGATAAATTTATTCGTGTGTCGCGCGCGCGCCTCGTTGTAGTGTGTAGGCGGGAGGCGGAGGAGGAGAGCGAGTGAGGCCAAGGCCGCCGCAACGCGCGTAAATGCTTTTAATGAGGGGCCGCTGCGCGTGAGAAAACGTTTTTCGCGCGTCCCGGATGTTTGCCCGCGGGCGTGCGAGAACCGTCACATATATAGTGCGAAGGGCGCGTGTGTGAAGATTTCGGTGTGGAATTGTATTTGGGTTATTTGGTGAGGGAGTAGCGTCTATCTCTATATATCCCGGGTCTCTTGATGCGCTTCACTCGCAAATGCAAAGAAAATTAACGTGTTATTTTAGGTTTAGGGGGTAGAGGCGAAACGGTAGTATAGGGAATAATTGGAAAATGATGGGTAAAGGGATAGGTGTAGGACGTTATATGTATGTGGTGATAAAGAGGACTGGTTGTATATTATGTTTATAATATAATCGGGTCAGGTTTTAATAAGGTGAATAAATTCGACTCGGTTGAGCTTAGCGAGGTGCTTTTGAACGAGCCTGATGTACTCTCCGCAGATTATGAATCGTACAAAATGTGACCATGTAATGTAAAGCGAAAATAAAGAATCATTCAATATATAACCACGTTTTACCGGATTTATCCTGTACATTGACTTCGTATCATTCAACGAAGTCCAAGTTTTGACGTCAATGTGTACTTATAGAAAATTAATTCCTGAGTATAGAGTAAACGTGTGAATCAATGCATCTTTCTGCATATATAAATATTATCCTCTAATACTCAGCAATTTTTAAGCTATAATACGCATTGTAAAAGCGGACATATAATCAGCAATCCCAGCGGTTTAAAGCTCGGCTCGGCTGCCGAATGAAAAACCATATCAAGCACATATAAAGCGATAACCGGTTCCCGCCACGCGCGCTAACAATATCAATATTTCCATAAATTTTCATCGAATCCTATATAGCACACCGCTATACGGGGATCGATGCTCGAACGAGGTTTTCTCTCCGCGGCAGATTTAATTGCACCGCGAGCGGTGAAAGAGCATGTGAGAGAGGGAATAAGGGACATGTAAATTGGACCACGGACACGAGGCTTATAGGTACGCGGCCGTTAATAACGGCCCTGCGGCCGCGCGACGACAACGACGACTGTTTTCTACCTATCGCGCGGCGATAAATTAGCTCGCGTTGACGCGCGTGGTCGGATAATGGTCTGCGGGCTTGCTTTTTTCCCCTCTCTATCCTTATTCTTCTTCTTCTTTTTCTTCTCTTTGGGTTGAGTGGTGGTGGATAGTTTGTGGAACTCGGGGGGCTGAGGGATGGCTTTGAACGCCGAGGTGTGATTTGGTTTATGTTATTGATAAGGACATCGTGGGGTTGCGAATTGCGAGTTGATGAAAAAAAAGGGACAGCAAGTGAATTCAGGTGATCTAATTTTGATCATATACTTGTAGAGTTAAAGGTCGATGTGGAAATTGGTAAGCTGGATTTTAATTTATACGTTGTTGTAAAGAACAACAAAAATTTTTTGGTTTATTGGTGTAAAAATTGATAAATTTTGAGAAACTATCTTTTAGTGATAGGTGTGCAATATGTGATATGATCGCGCTTTGATCAATAGTAACCGAGCGTGGTTTACTCGTTTTATTTTTGGTGAGGGACTTTTATATTGATCAATTCTTTTGTCGCCATGTAAGATTTCTGTTTTTTGTTGTCAATTTTTTTATTAATCTTTCTTGTATCCTAGAGCAAATTTTTCGGCCCTGCGAATAGACTTTGAAAAGGCCCGGGTCACCAAACTTTTTCTTTAAAAAATTTAAATATCTGTTGTCTATTAATTGTTATTTATAAGTGTTCCATTTTCCTACAAATTATTTTTTATAGAATTAGTAGATTGTGCAATCATAGGGAAGAAAATTGACTTTTTCTAATGGGATTAATATCATCATCCTAGTCTGAAATAATATATTGTGCAACAAGGGAAGAAAGTTCGTTTTCCTTATTTTCCTTTCCGTTGCTCTTTTCCTCCCACTGCTTACTATTGACGCTCGAAATGCTCGATTTTCCAATTGCTTTTTAAGTATAAAGAAAATGGCTTTTTTCGTGGACGAATTGAAAAAAATACTTCATCATCGTTCATAACATATTTGTCAATTTTTAGAAATAGTCTATAATTATATAGTGACTTTAAATACATTTTTAATACTTTTCTCGTCTTTATTTTTCACATATACATTTCATAATTTACCAGAAATTACGAGCTGAAAACATGTATTTTATTATTTTTTAATAAAATTTTGAACAATAAAATTTTACACGTTAATCAATTTTAAATTCATCATTCATTTTTTACATTAAAAAATTATTTAATGTAAAAAACAACTTCTACTACCTATATTGTAAACAGCCTGGTAAAACAAGAGTAAATTTATAAACGTGCACCCTTATAAATCAATAATGATACAAACTTTTTAGAAATAGAAATATATAAATAAAGTAAGTAAAAAAGTTTGAGGACAGCTTCTATACATAAAATTTATTTCGCATACTTAATAGCATATTCTACTCTAGTTCTTAAGAAAATATTTCAAGTATTCTAAATGTATGTAAGTAATGAAGATCATTACATAAATGGAAATGAAATAAATATAAAGTATAATGAAATAATATTTTTAAATACCTATTGTTTTATAAATATCACGAAAACTGGAAAAATATAAGTTGAACATCAATATAAATCCAAAAAATTCATTATGACGAAGAAATTTAAAAAAAAGACTAAATTCGTTTTCATTATTTCATAGCTAACATAGGAAAGATAAAAAAAATTTTATTATTCGTAACTGTATATTGTTAAATCGATTCCAAACTAAAAATAAAAATGGAAGTTTTCGTCAGCACAAAAAATGATGCACTACATAATTTTTTCCTTATGTTCGTCCATTCGACATTTTTAAATAAAGAAAACTTAAAAATGTTAATGAAAAACGGGAGAATAGTAAAATAAATGGAGACAATACTTAAATGTTGATCTGATTGTTTTATTTGAAGAACAAAAGCCTTTCTATCTGTCTTAAATTTTTTTGACAAAAAATTAAAATTTCCACATGCGTTAAATTTTAGACGAATTCAGACAACCAATATTGTTTGGTGTAAATTAAAAATGATCTATTTTTAATTACTTTATCTTGTTTCTGTCGGATTTTTTTTCTTGATAACGTAACAGTTGCTGAATTCGCCTGTACAATTTTGAAAATTAAATTTATACGGTCAAGAACATCGAATTACATTGTCCTAATGTTTTTTTTTTTTTTTTTTTTATAATTTTTAATCAACGAATTGTTGTGAAAACAAATGCGCGCCGCATTACTGTTCTACTATATCCTTTGCGTCAATTGAAAATAGAACTTGAGACTGAAAACTAAGAACTCCGAAATGTTCTTTACTCATTATGTTTATTTTATTTTTTCTCTTCTTTTCAAGTCGGAATCTTTAGGCTGAGACGTAGGCTATTTAAAAAAAATTTGTATTTTTTTTACACGCGTTGTGTAAGATTCAAATTTACTTGATTTTACAATTTTAATAGCAGTTCTTTTTAAGCCGTACCTGGAAAAACTCATAATAAATGCACAGGAATCGCGATTCGTCACAATCCAATCAATTTCGCACGACGTCTTTTTTAACAATTTTCAAAAAATTTGTTCCCTTTTTTAATTATTTTTTTTTTTTAATCTGCATTCCGCTAAATGTTGTACAATGAAAACATTTTCCTAGTACTCGTTTTTTCGATAAATTCGTCGATATTTCAAAAGAGTTTTGTTTCATAAATCGTTTTGTCGAAAAAATCATATACGAAATAAGTAGAATTTCGAAACAAGTTTTCATTTCTCTCACATCAGTAAAACGGAAAAAATTTTAACTGCCGGCAGTTTGAATCCTAAATTTTGAATAAGAATCTTTGTTTAAATCCTTCGTATATTTTTTTTTATTTTTTTTTTTCTTTAATTATTTTTTTTTTATTCATCTTCTTCAGCCGCAGTCAGAACGATCGAGGCTTGCGTTGGGAGTGTCGCTCTACTAGATCTTCGAAACGTTCTAAGACGTTTGCTAATTGCAATTAAAGCGCAATGCACTTTAACAGACACCGTCAATGCTCACCTGGATACGTTCCCGCGGCTGTTAAAAATAAAATAACACGAAAGAGTGAGATTCGAGCCGCATTCATCAATTACCCTATCTGTTCTTCCTGATCTTTTTTCGCTCGCAAGTCTATGCCAACGGTGGGCTCGGACCTCACTGTTTCGCGCGTGCAAGGTGCGCTGTCACCGCACTGCACGCCATAAACAGTTAAACTACTTATATTTTTTTTTGTTTTTTGTTTTTTTTTTTTTTTTACTTTTTTGGAACCTCTGAAGGTGTTGCACGAGGTTCCGCGCGAGTGTGCCGATGTTAACCAACTCAACGTAACGACCGTCTTTCTTGCTCTCTTTAATAATTGTCTAAATTCTTCTTAATCGTTACGCTGTCACAAACTCGCTTTACAATTGTTCCAAGAGAAACGAGTGAGCGACGTATACACGTCACAAGATTTTTCTATCTTTCTCTTGGATAAATGATTCGCTCGCTGGCCCATAAGAACGGGCCACGACGAAAGGCGTCGTTCCGTCGTCGCGGTTTCCTCTTTCATAGGTATTTTCGTTCGACGAGATTCTCTCATCCCGATTCGTTATAGGAGAGCCGCAGCGATGGGGTACGCGCACAGTGTGTGTATTTGTCTCTAGGTCGGTCTCGCAACTCGAGACGTTTTATTCCTCCTCGCACTGCATTGCCCGACACGCAATGCTCTATCAAAAAACCAGGCCGTTGCCGTTGCTCGCAGCGTGGGTACGCGAAAGGGACCACAATTCGCCGAGTCCGAATTAGTACGCGGGTATGTGTGTTTTCTTGTTTTAGCGACTTTCTAAAAATTCTGTACAAAATATCGCGGAAAAATCATAACAGCCGAAGACTAGTCTCTATATATACCAACTTCGAAAAGTTCGTCTTCCAAAGTAGATCTCTCTCTTTCTGTGTATGTGCATGTGTATCGCGCGATTGGTCGGCTCGAATTTCGTTGCTCGCTTTGATTCCTTCGCCTCCCCCTTATTTCATTTTACCTCTCGGTTTATGTACCCACGCTGCACACGTGTTCGAGGGGGCAACGGCTTTTGCTTTTTCTTTTTATACATCTATACGTTTAACGAAAGTATCGCCGTTAAGGTTCGCAGCGATATCACATAAGCCCTTCACATTATGTCGAAGGACGAAGAAATAATGAACAAAAAAATTTACAAACTACGAGGCGCGCAAACAAAGTCGGTGGTTGATGGGAGGACAAGTAGGACAGAGTGCGTTGAGAAAAAAAATGGAATACAATGGAATATACGCATTCTCGGCTGCTTAAAAACGAAGAAAAGATCTCGGATAATACAAGATTGGATGATTTCGATGACGGATGAAAATGGGAGGAGGGTGAGAGGGGTCGGAAACAAAAAGTAGTAATAGAGCTTTCTCACGCTCGATTCGATGGACGCTCGCACACGCCTGTATACAAAATCACGCTTGCTTCCTTCCACTCCGCTATAAGCCGTTTTCTTTCTCACTCTCTTTCCCGTTCTCACTCACGCGTTCATCGCTTTCGTTTTTTTATTTCTGTATCATTTTTTTATGTTATTCTCGTAGTAAACTGACAAAACGTTCGTTCGGCCGACATTATAGTTTGCAAAGATTCCCATGCACTTCTCTCACTTGCGGAAGGTAACGAATGTACATTACAGCACGGCGGCGGCGCGCCTTAACCACAGTCACACTCTTGTTTTTCTTCCTCTCGCGTGGCGCGTGGAATTAATCGTAATCAGCGCGATTACACATACACTCATACATACTCGCATACACACGGTTCTCTTTACAATACATTACATAACATACGTACAACGCCACCTCTACACGCTGTTTTGCCTACCACCGCATAGAATTCTATAGGAATTTCGCACTTAGCACACGCTGGAGAACTTCGCGCGTTACAGCTGCTCGGCGATGATTCTCGCTCGTTTTCGAGTTCACTCTTCCATTCGCATTACGTGGAAGCGTACCTTCCGTATATATTTTTTTTTTTTTTTTTTATCAGAGCGAAACTCGCGAACTCGCAAGAAACGCGCAAGCAGCTATTCGGACGATGATTGATTATCGAAGTTTTTTAGAGCGAGTTTGGGCATAAGTTATACAAATGTGTAATAATGCTTTGTACAAAAATTCCGAACGAGCAAGTTCATCGATACACTCTTCTCACTTTTTTTGGACAATATTTTAGTTTTGCGCGTTCCCTTTTCGGAATTTTCATAATCTAAGATCTTAGATCACTTAAATGCATTTCTTGTTTTTTAAATGAATTAGCTTCAAATCTGAGTCGTTCGATTGTCGCCCTTGCGGAAATTGGTTTCCAAAAATGTATTAAGAGATAAAAAAAAGTCTCACTCTAAAAAAACCCGAAAAGAAGTCTCGCAGAGCTTTTTACGAGGATTGACACGGATCGGCGAACGGTTTACAATGCTTTTAATATTATAATCGTAAATATATATATATTTATATATTTATACAGTCTTTAGTCCGACAGCGCCCGAGTTTTGGGCCAGCCGAATGTATGTGTTTATGTGTATATGTACTTGTGAGTGTGTATTAATCATTATCGTTATTTATCAATATATTTACAAGAAAATCGATCAAATTGCTTTGCGCATCAAAACAACAAAAAATAAAACAAAACAAGAAACACTTGTGTCCATTCCCCTATTTTCTCTCGTTTTGCTAATTTATTGGACACTGGCAAACGTGATATCGAGTTATTCGTAGCATCATCTTCTGTTTATAATCGTATCCATTTGTCTTTGTGCATTTATTTATTTATTTATTTTTTTTTTGTTTACCATCCCAGAACTTATATTTTTTCATCTCAACTTTCGTCTATACATCGAATAATATATATCACACATTTGAAAGTCTCAATTCCTCAATATGCTCTTTTCAACATTTTTTTTCTCCATTCCCTTCCACCTAGTTTTGTTTACTCAAAAAACTCCCGTTTTCCGTTCGAAAAAGAATATTCGCATTCACTAATCACATTATAATCATAAAGGCATTTTAAACCGTTCTTCCGTCGCGAATCCACTTAATAATAGGAAAAAAAATTCACTCCGAAAGCGAAAAATCGACTTTCAGGGTGAAAAAAAAGAAAAAAGAAAAAGAGAAGATTCTTGTCGGGTGTTGTTACTCGTAAAGATTTGTTTTCTCCCTATCTCTCTTTCTTTATTTCTCTCTCGCGTAAATCTAGGTCATTTGGCTGGTGGTACCGGCTCTGTTGAGTCTTTCGAGAAATTTTTTTAGTTTTAATCTCACGTGTGTATACTTTTGTAAAATTGTTAAGATTGCAATATTGGTTCATGTACACAACTTTCTTTCATAATTCGCAAAAAGGGCTTTTTTATTGTTTTCGCATTTCGTAAGATTTACAATGTAAAAACCGGGAGACCTTATGCTCTTAAACTCAATTTCATACATTGATGAAAAAGTTTCTTAATGATACGAATTCAACTATTAGTATAATTCAACTTTATACTTTACATTTACAAAGTTTCTTGCTAGTCCGTTAATTTTTTTCGATAAAACGTTTACTTTTATTCATTGCACTCTGAAAAACTTTGCAGGCGATATAAAATAATTAGTTGATTGTTTTCACACAAAATGAATTCACATCATTAACAAAGATTTTCTATATCCATATTATACCTTGCATTTCCTCTTTTAATATTTCGCGTAAAGATGAATACGCATTCGTACTTTCTTATATGAATACAAGAATTACCTTTTCTTTTTTTTCCGACGGAAAGTACCTCGCGGAGGTGGAAAATTATACGTAAATATAATGCGTGCGTATATGAGCATAGGGACTCCGGTTGTGATTTACGACAGAAAAAGGAAGTTTTTACCCACCAGCCATTATATTTTATAAAAATAATTGTATAAAACTAGTCATTTTACAACCTCTGACGCTCAATCACAGTACCGTAAAAATCCGATCGTGTATGATTTTAATAAAAAAAGAGAAAAAAACAAGAACAATTGGTGTTTTCCAGGAAAATAAACTTTCATCTTTTTCTTCGCCATTACTTTAGTTTTTTTCGTTTCAGAGAATGAAAATCGATTGAATTTCAGAGTTGTGTTGACAGTATTAAAGCGGGCTAAGTCAAGCCACAGTCGTGCGACGACTATCGTACGGATATTGATTTTTCGTTCTACAAATAACTTAAAATTTTTATAATGATAAAGCGTAAAATATATATAATAATATATGTGGATTGACATTTAATATTGACAATTGATCTTCGATCTCACTTTCGCATTTTTGTAGTTCGTTTTTTTTTTTTTATAAACTCAAAGATCAAAGCTAAATGTATAAAAAATCGATGTTATAATGGCATGAGATGTTCTTGGGCATATTTACACTCATGATAATGCAGTAATCGATGTTTTTTTTTTCTTTCTCTTTGCACATACCGTTACGATATTTTTTTTTTGACAATGGCTTGACTTGGCACTACATTAGTATATGTACATTTAAATGTATTTATATACAAAGAATGACTCGCACTGGCACTCCAATCACTTCCATCACTGAGTTTACCAAGTGCAAAGCGAATGATTATTTTCATGCTCAGTAATACCTATTTACAAGTAACTTTTTTTCTTTGCTTATTACGACTATAATTGTTCTTCATGATTTTGCTTTTCCTTTTTTCTACGCAAATTGTCTATTCAAACAGTTTGTATTTTGTAGCACTGACAGAAAATTGTTTTTTTGTTTGTTTTCTTTTCTCACTTCAAAAACACACATTTGACCCTTTTCCGACTATCCTTCAGACTTAAGTAACACGAAATGTTTTCTCACTTTTCAAAAGTTTTCAGTACACACTATCATGTGTGTTTTGCATTTTTGTTTGTTCAGTCACAATCACTTGACACACGTTTTTTACATTTGCTTTGAGCGATTATGAACCTTGGTTTTAAGTTCATTTGGAAACTACTTGGATACATTACTCTCCTCCAAGCTGCTATTGTCTTCTGGTCTTGCCACATACAAGCTTGGGTCTATCACTTTTGGAATAGGCTTGATTTCAGTTCCAAGCTCTTGTTCAATGCGATGAAGATTAAAGCGATCCTCATATGTGATGAGATTGATCGCAATACCTAAGTGGCCAAACCTTCCTGAACGACCAATACGATGCAAATATGTTTCTGCCATTTTGGGAAAATCGAAGTTGATCACTACATTTACAGCTTGAACGTCAATACCACGTGTGAATAAATCACTGCAAACCTATTAAAAATCAACAAATCAGCACTCTTCAATTACATTAAAAAAAACTACTAAAAAAATAAAAAAATAAAAAAAACCTTGAAAAATTAGATAATTTAAAAAAATTAAATAAAAATTTCTAGTTAATTTATAAAAATAATAGCAATAATAAACTAATGATATTAAATGATTAACGTTATCATTTCTGAACTATTTTGTCTATAAATTGCATTTTTATATATTATTGCTCTTAATTATTATAAATAATTATTACTTTCAAAATTTTAGTTTATACACTAGAATATTTTTTAAATTAAATATTTACATGTGACTCTAAATACAAAATACAATATTATGCTATATTGTGATACTATAATTTGAAATTAATTTAATGAACATTAAAAATCTTATTCTCCCCTTTTATTGTTCATTTATGAGATATCAAGTTTTATATTTCAAAATTATTCAGTACAAAAATTTAATTTATGCGAAGTTTAAATGATTTTCAAAAATCATTATTATATTAGAGAGAAATAAAGGCCTACTAATATAGGAAATATTGCAAACAATGAAACTGTATATGAAATTTTTAAACTTTAAATACTGAATTAATATTTTGCAGGGAACGAATTTTAGAAAAAAAGTCATTAACATCGTACTTGCAATACGCTGACTTTAAAAATAGAAAAATAGTTGGAATTTTTTTACTAAACTATTTTCATATATTCATTATTTCACAAGTTTTTTTTTTTTACTTCAGCAATGAGCTTTAATATAAAAACATTATCAAATATTGATACAAAAATGTACCTTCATTTAAAATAGTTGAATTATTAAATTAAAATTTGTTGATGCAAAAACAAAAGTCTTATTTATCCTATCAGATGATTTATATGTCAAAACTACTTTTATCTTTGAACTTATTTTATAATTATATTTAATAAAATCTTTATTAGCATTAATTTTTCAAAATTTGACCTAGAAACATTATAGTTATCTAATATGAGTGGTTATAGTAAAGGAAGAAGTTTAAACTCAAGTGTAAGCAAAACTTATATTTATTCTATTAATGAAAAATAACTTGTGAATGAAATTATTTTTTTCTCTTGTCTAAAAACAACTATTCATGCCTAGTTGAAACTAATAACATTCAAATATTACCCAACATCATTATTTATAAATAGAGAAATAAAATAAAAATATCTTGTTCTATAGGTATTTGTCTAGATAATGGAATTATTACAGGACTTACCAAATTTCTGCAAAGTCCAGCACGGAAATCGTGGAATACGCGATTTCTGTGTGCTTGAGCCATTTTCGCGTGTATATAATAGCAGCAGTATCCCAAATCTGTGATTTTCTTTGCCAATAACTCAACGCGCTGCGTTGTGTTGCAGAATATTATGCTTTGATTTATTTGTAACTAAAATAAATTTTGTCGTTTAATTTAGAGTAATGAATAAAAATGGAAAAATCTGTATAATTTAATTCTTACCTTCGAAAATAGCGTGTTAAGGCAGTGGACCTTTTGACGTTCCTGCACAAAAGCATAGTACTGTGTAACACCTTTCAGTGTCAGCTCCTCCATCAAGTTTATTTCATAAGGATCTCTCAAATGCTTTTCCATGAATTGCTTTACCGTCAATGGGAAAGTTGCTGAATATAGCAAAATCTGACGTTCTTGTGGTAATCTATAAATATCGAAAGTATTTTATATTCAAATAGCTTATTTGTATTATATACTTTATATATCATAGATGTCTACAAGCATGGCATAAAGTATAATTTTACACCTATATAAATCAGAAAAAAAATAGAATTATAAATTTTTTTTTTTTTTTTGTAGTTACAAAAAGAACTATAAGCCATACTGCAATGAATCAAGAAATTTTCAAAATAAAGTTGCAATTAATATATAACCTGGAAATCACATGATCCAACATTCCTTTAAAATCTTGTGAAAGGAGCTTATCAGCTTCATCTAAAACCAAAATTCTGCAGTGATCCATATTGGCAACGTTTTTATCCATGAGATCAAGAATTCTTCCTGGTGTTGCTATTATAACTTGCACTGTAATTGAGAAATAATTGTAAATGAATTATTTAGTAATTTTGAACTAAAAATGTTTACTATTTCATGAAAATTTGATTTAGATAATATAAAATGTTATCATATTAGACTATACCTTTCTGATAAATCCTCATGATATCATCACGCAAGTTAGTACCACCAGTGGTAACCATTACTTTTACATCCATGTGCTTTGCAAGCTCAATTAGAATTTGTGATGTCTGTAGTGCCAACTCTCGAGTAGGCACAATGATCAACGCTTGAATAACATCTTTTTTTGGGTCAACCTGTAAATAGAATAGAAAAGAAAGTGATTTTTAAAATTAGTTTATATCATAAAAGTATCAATTAAACAATAACAAATTATACAAACCTGTTCAAGAACAGGAATTGAGTATGCTCCAGTTTTGCCTGTTCCATTTTTGGCACGTGCCAAAACGTCTTTGCCGGAAAGTGCAATTGGAATACTGGCCTCTTGAATAGGTGAGGGCTTCTCCCAACCTTTTTCAAATATTCCCATAAGAAGTTCGCGTTTAAGACAGAACTCTTCAAATTCATTGCCTCGAGTGTCTGTGACATCCTAAAAATTTTTTACAAAGCATTTGTAAAAAAAATAGTATATTTGAAGATTTTTCAACTTTGAAAAGTTTGATGAGTTTAAATAATTTGAAGTGAGAAAAATAATTTCTTTTAAAAAATCTATTTTTGTAATATTAATAACAAATATTAAAATTGATTTTTATGAAATATATAAATACATACACTTGTCTTGATACGCTTATCCTTTGGTGGGATATTGAGCTTGGCTTTCCAACCCACGTCATCCATTTTTTCTAACTCTGACTTCATGTTCAAACCAGAATTTAACACATGGTTGGAGTTTATATGCGATTCGGTCATCATCTTGATGCGGATACAGTGTCTCTAATATCTGAAACAAATTAATTTATTGCAACTAGTTATTTTAAAATAAACTAGATTTCATTGAAAAGTTTTATTTATGAATAAAAAGTTTAATTATTAATACAATTTATCATAAATGTATTAGTGGATTTTATCAAATTTAGTGAATCAAATTTTATATGCAAGGAATTTTATCAATTCATCCATACCGAGGATGAAGAACTTTGTATAGGTAAATATCAATTGAGAATAATAAGATTGTCCTATATGACTTTCAATACCAGAGCTCCAACAGTTTTTATGTTTACATTGATAGTGTAAACATAGGGCAGATCCACTTTGCTCAATTCTAGTGTTGAATAATACCTTTAATAGTAGGATTATCAAACTCTATCAAGAAATTTATACTGTTCAAATACCTAGCTATAGCTAATTCTTAAATTATTTATTTTTTCTTATCGCAAAATTTTTGTTGAAATTTTACTGTATATATAAAAGAATATGAGAGCTACTTCACAAAAAACAAAATAAAATTGATAATAGAGAGAATTTCGGAATATCTTTATTAAACTTGAAGAGGTAGAATTTTACTGTTAACATGAAAAATTTCTTCAAATAACCTTAATTACTGATAAAATTGGGGAAAAGTTAATATTAAAACAACAGACCATATGCTTAAAATTAATCAGGCGAAAAATTCTGCTTAGATACAAAAAATTTAATCTCTATACACAATAAGAAATATATTGATGTAAAATTACATTTAGGAAAAACTTATTGAAAGAATACAAGAGAATTAAAGTCCTTCGGATTCCCGCAACGACACGACAACAGCTATACCCAATACTGCGACAAACAACGTAGGTACTCAAAATGTTCAACGAACCGAGAGGAACCCGATATCCCGTACAGCGAGAGCTGCCGCACGCAAAATCAAAGGCCGTGTGCTCCGGAAAACCTCGATTTCTCTCTCCTTAACTCGCGTACACGCCATTCGGCGTCCCTCGCCCGCAATTTCATCAGACTTTTTCTCTATCTCTATCTCGCTCGCTCGCTCTCCAATTCTCGCGAAAAGGATCAACGGACTCGCGCGGTTCCGTATGTTACCATAGAAAAAGGAGCGCACCACGGTCGGGCGATTGAAGACGAAAAGTAGGAAAAACTAAGTGTGCGCCAAAAAAAAAACCGGTCCATCTCCTCTTCCTCTCCCTCTCTCTCTCTCTCTCACACACACTCCCCCATTCTCTCACGCGAGAAAAGAACCAGCGAGACAGAACGAGCGCGCTCGCGAGAAATCACGCGCGGCGTGCCCCTTTCGAAAGCTATGTGCGCCGCTGACTCTGAAATAACGGTTGGTCGCTCGCTCGCAGGAGAAAAAAACAAGCGTACGCACGCAACGGGAGCAGCACAGCGCGACGTCGCGCTAGTCGCGGACACCAAGAGAGAAAGAGAGACAGATAGATAACGCGTTTAAATGTCCCCCTCCGACATTGCACGCGAGGCCTAAAAGTCGAAGAGCAGCAAACGAAAAGAAAAGGCGTAAGAACGGATCAAGTTAAGAGAGAGATTAATAGAAATGGAAAAACTGGTTATCAGTTAATAATATCGCTAAACGGCGCGTGTTCTGTTACCTCGTTGTATAAGACTCGCTATGCGACGCCGCGTGGCTGGCTCTGCGAAGTGAAATAACGATGCGACTCTGCTGCTATTGCTGCTGATACTGCCCAACACGTATACACACACAGGTCGTCGTCGCGGCTCTGGCTTGCTGGCTCTCTCTCTCTCTCTCTGGCGATTCGGGAGACCGACCACGGCAAAATGGCCGTTCCAATGTCAAGCCTCGTCCGTCTCTCTCTCTTCTCCTCGCGTACCGCCCCCCCTTCTCCTCGCCCGCCCCCTCTCGGCCTCTTAGAACCTCTGCTGTCGGCGTCCTCTGGCCTCTCGCTTTCTCTCTCCTCGTAAGAGCTTTTTGCCCCGGTCGTCCTTATCGCGCTTTTCCCGAAATGTCTGTATACCAAAGCGATGCGCGATAAAAAACAGAGCGAACGAGATTACGAGGCGGCGGCAGCGACGCGTCCTGCCTTCTCTCTCGTGCGCTCTGTCTCTCTCTAACTCACGTAGACCGAGCGTATAGAGGATTATGTATATGCATACATACGTGCGGACGCGACGACGTTTGTCTTTTGGAGAATCGCAACGCAAAGTTCCCGTTTATCACTAAATGCCCTATAATACACCCGTGCGCGGAAGTGCTTAGACATTCTAGACTTACCTCTCTCACTTGGGGAGCAAATAACGCGCTGCGTCAGATGCGGGACGATAATTGTCGCTGCTGCTGCTGTGAAGACTCGCGATCCGTGGTGGGTGCTGATGTAGCTGTAGCTCCTCTGTTCTTCTCTCAAAACGTAATACCTATACGTGTACTTTGCGTATGGCCAGCGTTTTCTGTCGCTCCGAAGTATATGCGTGCTCTCTATCGGCCTCTCTCTTGCTCTGGATGTGGTTCTCTCGCTCTCTTTATTGCACGCGCGCAGGAGTATATATGTCTATGGGCGACGACGGGAGTATAATGATGATAGCACTCGCGTTATACATCGTACGTATAAGGTACAATGGTACATGCAGGCTGCCCCGCGCCCGCCGTCGCTGCCGTCAGCCGTCGTCGCCGTTGGTTGCGGCGGCGCGCAGTACTGCGGTCTGCGACGCGTCACGATGACCGTGCTCGATGTAGCAATTTCTATAGCGATTACGAAGCTTTTCTGACGGATAGGGACAGGTTGCCCATGGGTTCTTTGACGCCGTCGGCGACCGAGACACTTCTTTACAACATGGTTGCGGAGAGAGCGAAGTCTCGAGAAGGCGAAGGGAAAAAATCCGAGAGTGCGAAGCGCGCCAACTTTTGTTTGTAAATATTGGGTACCTCTATAAGGCACAACATTTAAGTATACGTAACTTGGGTTTGACTCCTGTTAAGTGTGCATAAGCAAGTAAGCAGTTAAGCACTCCGGACGGGTCCTGGCCAATATGGAGAGAGTCAGGGGTCCGGATCACGAATTTGGCTGAAACTTTGGGATAGGTTTTTGGATATAGAAATATGATGAAAGCAGCAATATTAGACCCTAAAGCTCAATGAAATTTAAGTTTAAACGAACTTCAGTGAAGTTCAAACATGATTATATGACTTACTTGTTCCAAGATATAACTGTGTAGTACCGCAACTTGTTGCCCAGATGACGCCACTTTTCAGAGGTAACTCTAGCTATTTTTTGTAACTAACTACTAGACATTCAAATTGTATTTCGCGCCAAAATTAAGGCGTATTTGTATTGAGCCATGGCTGTATAACTCAAGTTGATTGCCAATAAAAACATTACTATACTAATACTATACTAGCTATTTTTGTGTGTGTGTGTGTGTTCCCACCGTTCCGTTCCTGCGAAATCTACCGTCTCTTATCCTCATTTATTTAGATAACATTTTTGGGAAGGGAAATAATTATGTGGGATTATATATCTTGGAACAAGTAAGTCATATAATTATGTTTCAACTTCTCTGAAGTTCGTTTAAACTTCAATTATATTTCCTTTACTTGTTCCAAGATATAACTGTGTAATTATAATTGAAAGTTTTATGTTTATTGAACTTTCATTAAAATTACATCTTATAAATTCCAAATCTTACTAGTTAAAACAAATTTTGTAATTTATGATAGAATCAAGCGCTAGACTAACCTACTTATTATTTTTATTTTGATCACAGTAGTTTAGTCTTTCAAGTTTATTTAATTACGATACGACGGCTTTAGCAAAGTTATCGCTTGTGTTTGTCACTGGTCTGTTGTAAAATCTTGCGAAGGTTTTAGAATTTCCAGACCAGCCTGCGGCTTTCTTTATTGTGCTTATATCTAAGCCTTTCGTAGCTGCTTTCGACGTGGACGCGTGTCTTGTCGAGTGTGCCGTGAATACTTCGACGATGCCTGCTTCTTTCATCACCAGCTTTAGCCACCTGCTGATTGATTGTGCGCATATTTTTTCGTGAGGTTTGACGAAGGATATTAATAGGTGAATGGTAGTCCCTCTTAGATTTTCTGTCATTCCCATGTATTATCAGGGTCTTGGCTATGCACAAGTTTTCCTTGTCGAAGAAGGGGAAGAAAGCGCATGGGTGGTCTGAGCCCGGACCTGAAGTTTTGATCAAATCGACGATTCTTATCTCGACTCCATTCCTTTGCTTCTTCACATTGTCTAATTTAATTAGTGCCAGTGTTTGTGCCCCGAATGCCGTGCCTAGGGCTAGTAGCATAGTTAGTTTAAGCGTGAGTTTTTTTAGACCCAGTGTATCGGTTGGTCCCCAGCTGTCTATGTTGTCGAGTACTTCTTCCACATCCTACGTTGAAGTGTATTTCGGTGCTGTGGGCCTTAATTTAAACGCTCCTTTAAAGAACAGGTTTATAAGGGCGCTGCCTGATGTGTATGTGTCGTTGATGAGTGCGATTGCAGATCTTAGAGTGTTTAGTGTGCCGTAGGCCGCACCTTCCTCAAATTTTTTTTTCGCATAGGCATCGTACAATTATTTTGTCGTCTGCTGCAAATGGATCGCGACCGTGTTCTTGACAGAAATTCCACCAATATTTTAGTACCGAATTGTATTGGTTCAACGTACTGTTTGTATTGCAGGTCCTTTTTCTTGTGCGCCTGCCGGATACAATCCCTGCAGCCGATAAGGCTGGTAGACAGCGGGTGATGAATTTGTCTGCAAGGTGAAGAAACAAGATTAGGTGATGGATCCCAGCTGATAATGGTGCTGACTAGCAGCTTTTGAAATTCTGGAAACCAAGCTTGGGTTTTCTAGAATGGAACTAATAGAATGCCAGTTGAGGCTTCTTCTTTTACTTTTTTTAAGATTCTAGGTATTAAAGAGAAGGGGGGAAAGCGTACCAGGATTCGTATTTCCATGATATCGTGAGAGGGTTAATTGCAACGGCCTCGGGATCTCTTTCTCAAAAGAGCGGTATAATGTGCATTTGTGATTAATCCTTGAGGCGAAAAGTTCTATACATTTGGCTGCCCAAATTTTTAACGGATGTCTTGAAATGCCCAATTTGCTAGTTCCAATTCGGTGTCCAAATTGTTAATTCTGGAGCCTTTGGCGGCGGGGTTGGCTTCTGACGCAACGTATTCGGCGAACACCCATATGTCCCCCTCAATGCACCACTCCCAAAGTGATTTTGTTAATTTGCGTAGATTACTATGTTTAGTACCACCCATCTTGTTGATGTACGAGAGGGCAGTGGTATTATCTACTCTTAGTAAAATTTGTCTGTTGACACCGGAGTGGGCAAACGATGTTAAGGCTAGGAAAGCAGCCTTGATTTCAAGAAAATTGATGTGTTCTTGTCGTTCGATCTCGTCCCAGAGTCCGTGTGCTGTTAGCCGACCGCAAACCGCCCCCGAGCCCGTTAATATTTCTAAATCGAAGAGACTCGATCTGATTTTATTAGTGCTCATCAAGATTTTTGAATACCACCACGTTAATTCCTACCGCCCTCGTTGACAGTGTAACCCGTTTATTGGTGTCACCGTTATGTTTGATCAGGGCATTTTTTCCGCAATCTCTAGCTGTTTATAAAAGAGCCACCCATAGGCTATGGGCAGGCAAGATGCTACTAAGGTGCCAATGAGACTTGTTAGATTTTTTATTTTAATACTCAGATCGTAAGCAAGGGTGTTATCATTTCTCTTATGTTAATCCGTTTTTCCGTCGGTAAAGCGACTATCATGCGTTTTGAGTCTACTACCATGCCCAGAAATTTGCAGATTTTCTTTCGTGGCTGGCATGGAGCCAGGGTTTTGCGGAGGAGAGGCGAAAGTTATTGAAGTTCAGAAGACCGGTGTTAGTACGGTAGTGAGCGAGATAATTGTTAAAGGCGTTGCGGGTAATAGACAGGCACAGAGGGTAAAAGTCAGAGAAAGGGAGGGGGAAGTCGAGGAGGGATCCGCAGCTGGAGGCTTTTTTGGCGAGAGACCGCCTTTTCGTTGTCCGGAATACCGCTGTGGCTGGGTATCCAAAATAGGCGGACAGAATGGTTGGAAGAGGATAAACGTTCAAGGATTTGTTTAATTTTAAATATGCTGGAGGAGGGTGAGGAAATGAAGTCGGAGCGATTGGAGATGGCTTGAAGAGTGCTGAGAGAGTCAGTAAAGATGGAGGATTTACGGATATTGTGTTGCTCTATGTATTCAAGGTAAAGTTGAATGGCAAGAGCTTCAGCTGTGGAGATGGAGACATGAGAGGAAATTCTGACTTGAAGATTAAGGTTGGTAGAGGGAGAGTAGACGGCGAGGCCAACGTAGGAGCCTGCGTCAGTTTTGGAGCCGTCTGTGTAGAAAGTGGTAGAGGAGGAGAGGATTCTTTTAAAAATGTTGAGGAATTTGGAAGGAGGGCGGGGTGCCCGTCGGATTGGGTGGCCCGCGTTGGTGTTTACGTCAGGAAGGAAGCTTTGGGAGTGGAGTGAATAGATGTAGCAAGGAAGGACTTCTGAGGAATGTATGAGCTTGCGGTATCTGATAAGGTGGGCGTAGGCGCAAAGAACAGGGAGGTCGAAGAGATTAAGAGTATCGTGGTTGTTGAGAAAAGAGAAAAGAGATTCTACAGAGTTCAGTGTTGGGTTGTTGATAAAGGAGAGGGCGCGGAGAATAAATCTAAGAGCAAGTTTTTTTGATCGGAAGAAGAGAGAAAGTTCGCAGGATACACAATAAGATTAGGGGTCGATCGGAGCAGACCCAGACAGGCTCTGAGAGCTCTGCGCTGGGCGACCTCGAGTTTGGCGCGGAGAGTTTTATTCCGAGGGAGTAGAATAATGGAACCGTAGTTGAAGGAGCCTAGAATGAAGGCCTTGTAGATCTGGAGAAGAGATTGCGGATGTCCACCCCACCAGGTACCGCAAAGAGAACGAATGCTATTAATGTAGGGAGTGGTTTTTTGGAGGAGGTGATTTAGATAAGGGGTCCAAGTGAGCCGAAAGTCAAAGGTGATCCCCAGAAATTTGACCTGTTTGGAAGGTAGAATGACTGTCTCGTCTAAGGTGACGGAGTTGTCGGGGGGGTCGCTTCTGCTGCGAGTGAAGGCTATTAATTGGATTTTTTGGGGGGCTAGGGAGAGGCCTAAAGAGTGGAAGTAAGAGCTAATCTTGTTTAAGCTGTTTTGAAGGATGTTTAGGCAGTAGTTAAGGTCGGGAG
>UXGD01002316.1:0-26919 GCA_900474315.1 Torymus auratus | reverse complement strand
CCCGGGCCGAAAATACCACATTCGCGTTTCGAAGCCGGGAGCGAAAGTGGTACTTTCGGCCAGGGTATGGTGAAAAACTATTTTTTTTAATAAAAAAGGACTTGGATTTACAGCGAATTCTAGTTTACTCATCAACATGTCGAAAATCCCAATTAGTCTGTTTAAAAATATGGCTATTTCAACATTTTTCACTTCCGGTCTTTCGAAATGTTTCTCCATTTTTGATAGTTGTCGGAGATTGTCCAACCTTTCTTTGCAGTATAACTTTTAAATGATTTCACAATGTTGCATTCATAATAAACTTTTAAGATTTTGGCACACTCTTCATTTTGTAAGGTTTGTTAACTAACCTATACGTTTGTTAAGGCGGTGCTAATACATCGAGAATAAATTTATTACAACTCGGTACTCAAGAGGATTAGGATAAGTGATATCGAGCAGCAAGACTGTATAAATTAAACATTTTTCGAGTGCAAATATATATATATTTTTTTAATAACACATCTTTATTGATTTTTTTTTACAAGTTGTATAATTCGCATTTACAGGCGTAAAATTTGAATAACAAAGAATCACGTGTAGTCTCTCCCCGCCGATCGAGAAAAGACGCTTGAAGATCGCCGGTGACGAAGATTCCAATCGATCTACAACGAATATATATATATATTTTTTTTTTCATTTCGACGAACTCCGATCGGACTGTTGAACTAGAATTCATAATACTTAATTGTACACTTTACTCTTATTTTCTCTTCTTTACAATTAATCAGTTTAATATATAAAATTTTTTATTCTTAAAAACAAGTAACTACTATGTTTCACAGCAAACTGTTTTTCTTACAACATATTTATAAGTATGACTATATAAACAAATTTGAAACAAAAATATCCATCTCTGCATTCTTGCTTATAGTTGAGAAAAAATCTTACTTTGGCTAGAGAATTTTTTCATCACCTGATTATAATCATCGCACTCTGTGTCTACAATAATTATTGGATTAAGTTTACAAATTTCGTCGGTGAAAATGAAAATATTGGTTCAAAGGACTAAAATTAAATGTCACAGAAAACAAGCAAACATTTTACCTTTACTGCGGCAGAATGAAATTTTGAACGGGATCACGTCGCAGAATTCGCTTCGCTAAATATAAGTAATCGGCTACTTAACGCATTTTCCTTCTCTGTTCTTTTTAATCGATCTAAAAAGAGTTTTAATCACAAAAGTCTATAACCTAAAGTAAAGATATAAAAATATCGATAAAATCTACTGTTATAGGATGGCAGTCGATTCACCAGCCGTTCTATCCACGGAATACTAATCGCTGATTTTTTAGTAGTGCGAAGCGATACTTTACGCGCTAAAGTATGCCCACTAGTTGGAAAAATCTCAGCCTCGGTATTTCCCGGTTAAACGCTCAACAAACCGGCCGACAGTTCGCTCGCATCGTCGCTTACACAGTAGGAATATCTACGAAAAGATTTGAACATTTTCCAAATTTCAACGAATCACCACCATCCAGTGCGGATATTAATAAAAGCAGCACGTGTCGCCGCAATGACGGTGACGGCGACGAAAGATGAGTGTTGTTATTCCTCAATTATTATTATTATTTTTTTTTTAATCGTCCTCGCTATTACAGATCTTGTATAGAAAAAGTGTGAGGATAATACATCGATTACGCGCTCGTGTGTATCTCTGTGTTCTGTGTATATGTGTGTGTCTGTGTATGTGTCTCATTCTCGCATATCTCCTGCTTTCTCATATATCTCATTAGAATCTACAAAAAGTCGTCCCTCAGAAGCACGAATCGCCAAAAATTTCTCTTGGCGGAGGCCCACCAGGCGCGAGGCCTCCAGGCCCGCGACTCAGATGACGGGGGCGGTGTGCTGTGTTGCTGTCGCTGATACCTCCGTTGCTTCTCGTCGCGACCCCTGGTCGGCTTCGCCGTATGCTTGTCGGTCCTGGCCTTGCGGCGCAAATCTGCTCGGACAAAATACCAATCAGAATTCCGGAGTTTTTCACGGGCTTTGCCCCTACAAGAAACACAGAAAAAAAACACAAAGGAGATGTAGGTATGGCGTATGTGTGAAGGCTAGCTCGGATGCGAGGATCCGATTACGTGAGAGAGGCACAATCATGTATTGCTATGGGAAACACCTGGGCAGCGCTGTAGATACCGAAAGTATCCTTATTGTATGCTAATTGTAGAGTTTTGCGGTGACACATACATCAAGAGAAATGAACGTGTATAAAGTGAATAGGTTGAGATAAAATTACGTTGATAAGAATACCGATTTTAGGTTTATTATTCTAGCTGAAAGTGCAACTTTTTAAATATTATTTGCACGGAATGCGGTTAAAAATTTGGCCGACAAAGTTTAAAAACACAGAAGCGTGATTTCATATAAACACTTTCTGTTAGTGCTTTACATGTTAAAACGGAAAAAACTTTTGCAAAATTTAGATACAAAAAATATTACTTAAAAAATATACTTAAAATAAAATCTAAAAAAAAAAAAAAAAAAAAAAAAAAGATTATACGTACTAAAGTTATATTTAATTTACTTGCTACACAAACAAGCTTTAGTTTTATTTTTAAAAAAAGCAAATATTTTTGAAGCTCTATTTATTTTTCTTAAGAAGCATCCTTTATTTCTTAGATACTTTAAGTACCTATATCCGTATCTAGTATGACAGATACAGATCTTGCCCATATTGTTTACAAAGCATACCTCTCCATTTGCCATTCGCCACTATGATGGTATTTATCCTTCTTATCCTTGCGCTCAGCTTGATATTTCGGATATTTAAAATCTTTAAATTTCTTTCCGAATCGAATCTCAGGAACATCAATCTCTATATTTGGAGCAAATTTGAAACCTTTATTTAATTGTTTTTTAATTTCATCTAATTTCTTATTGTAATCAAAGTCATCACTTTCATCATCATCGTCATCATCAATTTCATCAATTTGATATTGACTTTTAAATTCGTGATCTTTCTTATTATGATTGTGTTTATGTTCATTATCTCGTTCCTTTTTATACGAGTCGAATTTCCGGTCATGATTATTCTCTCTTTTGTTCTCATATGAACTCTCATGGAAATGTTCTTTAGCCTTTTTGTTATATTCATTCTTGTAGTTGTCATCTATTTTTTCGTTTTTATTGTACTTCTTTTCTTCTTGAAAATATTTGTCTTTATTTTCGTATTTATTTTTTTTCCAGTTGTTATCATATTTCAATTCGCCTTTACTTTTTGCGTTAATATTTTCTTTGCTGTATTCTTTTTCTGAAGAGTAATCTTCTACTGAATCTTCAAACTTATTATTATAGTCTTTTAGTTTCTGGTAATCTTGCTTGTAATTATTCTTTTTCGACTCTTGATATGACTTTTTCTTATATTCGTGATCTTTCTCGTTTCTTGTAGATGTATTTATTTTAGAATCAAGTATCACATCATTTAAACTATCATTACAATATTTTGTGAAAAATTCATCCTCCATGATGACGGTTAAAAGTTTATCATGAGCTCTTCCACTGTAAATTGAGCATACACGTTTACTCAACTTGTATCCGAATTTATTCAATCGGTCTTCAATTTTAGTTGTAAATTTTGAAAAGACTACTGCGAGATCAGATAACATAGATTCAGAGATCTCGTCGAGTTTGCTTTCAGCCTCAGTGAAAACTCTACTAAAAATAATATTATATTTATTATTTAGTACTTGATTAAATAAAAAAATATTTTTACAAACCTTTTCTCAGATGGTTTTTGACTATTATTAGTTCCAAATACTCGTTTTACACTCCTTTTGAACTCAATCATATCTGCAAGTGCTTTTGGAGTTTTACACAGATCATTTTCAGCTACTGTATTGGAAGCATTTATTTTTTTTACAGTTAAACAAAAGTTTCTGTAGGTATCTTCAAGTAATTCTAGTCTATCATCATAAGCATGATAATCTATTAGCTTTTGCACATACAATTTCTCAAACTTTTTCCAAATTTCAAATGACTCATCTGGCACTGGTTTGGTACTTTCATGTTTCTGATGAGCCAGAGTATCAATTAATTTTTTAATGTCTGGCATTGTTGTGTGTAACTGATCCAAAATTTGTTTCACTATTAAAAATTAAAAAAGAATTATTAAGTAAACCTAAGTAATTATTATAATGAATGAAAAATAATTATTATTACCTTCACTCAATTCTTTGAACTTTGCTTCTAAATCAGGCATTCCCTTTAACTTTTCATTCATGTCTGTTTCCACAGGAATTGTTGGTTTACTTGCTGGAGATTGCAATAATTGTCCAGCAATCATAGCACCAATAATTACAATAAAAGCAGACAAAGCTAAGAATAAATTTGTAAAATCTGGTCCCTAAAAAAAATATTCAAATAAATCCACTTCTGCTTAAAATTATTGAAAATTTTTAAATTGTCGGCAAGATGAAATTTGTATCTTGTTAAAATTTTTCAAATTTAATTCTTATCTACCAAAGGAATTAATCATCATTATTTTATGAAAGTTTATATATAAATAAAAAAAAAATAATTACAGAACGTTCAGTCATCGTTGCGGTGTAGGGAAATAATTGTGCTAGAGAAGTTTCATTTATTTCCCTGTGTATAGCCTCAATTCTATCAAAGGTAAAGTCTGTAGAATCTTGTTCTTCATTCTCATCAGATATTACAGATACATCGTCCGAATCAACATCTTTCTCTCCAGCCTCTTCTCCTTCTTCGACTTTTCCCGTTTCAAGTTTGGCAGCTTCCTCTTTCTAAAATATCAAGTCAAATTGTAAATACTAAAAATACAAGCTCTTACTTCAGTAAACAAGAATACCTTAAACTTCTCACAAAACTTCATGTACTGATATTTTTATTGATAAAATATATGCATAGATTATCAAAGACTCAAATAAATAATTATAATTCACCTGACAAGCATCTTCGGGGACAACAGTTTCCTTAGGCTCATCCAATGTCTCTTCCTTCTCAGTTATCTTGGATTCCTTCTTTTCAATAATTGTCCATTCATCTGATGACAAACTGTCATCAGTATCTTGCTGCTTCGCCACTGCTGTGGACTCAGCCATTTTTCCTGCACCCAAAAAACAACGTTAGCATCACCCGAATAAACTAAATTACAAAGCGAGGAAAATCATGCGAGTTGTATCCTTTACTCAACGTCAATTAGCGATCGCTCCGAAACCAAAATATTTACAAAACAGCGAATGAGAAAAGCCAAAAAGACTCGAACAACACGGGCGCCAGCACACACCGCACGTGCTCTCACCGAGAGACAAGGGAGAGCTGAATGTGTGCAATTTCGGGCGTTTATTTCGGAAATGTTCGCAACTGCGCGCTATCAAAATATTGCCAAAAAAAAAACCGCGCGACGGTTCGCTTGAGAGTCAAGATTCTAGCGCGACAGTCGCTCACTCCTCTCGGTGCACTTGCACGCGCGTATATAGATATATATAGTATACGTAGTTACACACGCGCGTACCTATCCTATACTTACTTAGGTATTGTGTATATAGGTATACTTAACACTGAGCGCGGCGCTCGCTCAGATTAGCACAATAAACAGCGATACGTCAAAGCTGGTCAGAGAGAGAGTGTGGAGGGCCCGAGCCCCCGAGGACACGCTAGGGATGCACGCAATTTCGGAGCAAGTGCGTGTCAGCGAAAGAGATTTTTCTTGAGGGGAAGAATGACTAAGAAGAATTTTCGAAGCGCCCGCAAGAGACAAAGAGAAGCCGAGCCAATTTTATACCTTGCCCCTCGCGCGCGCGATACGCGTCCTTTGTATGCATGTACGAATATATACATATATAGGTATGCACATTTATGCGCTATATAGTGCTGGTCGCGCCAAAACACGCCTTGCTAATTTGGCATTTTGCACAAGCGAGATAGATACCCGAGTAAGCGCCGATCGAATGTGCATGCACTGATTTTTTTTCCTTCGCAACCCTTGTACCTATATACAAACAAGCATATCCTTTTCTCCGCGAATGCAATACAGATGGGTACTTACATCAGGGACTGGCGGACCACGTTTTGTCTTTTTTCTATCCTCTTTCTTGTTCTCAGCAAGGGACAACACAGAAGAAAATATCAATGCGGGGATCGAGGCGCTCCGCAACGAAGTCGCCTTACCAGACGATGATACGCTACTGTATCTGCGGGGTAAGCTAAGCTAGCTCTCTGGCTCTCTTACTCACACATGCGTGCGGCGATAGCGGTGACTTCTGAGCTGGTCCAATCGACGCCACTCGCGGGTCGCGGGTAGATTGAAAGAGAGAGAATAAAGAGCGAGACAGAGAGAGACAGAGAACAGAGATATCTATGTTGCCGGATGTATTAGGTACTTATATCTGCATCGGGGATATAACGGGATTTCGGAGCGGGTTTATATAAACTGGAGCACGGCGATTTTAAAATCTTGTTTTATTGGCTGGAAGGAGAGGGCCGAGGGAGAGAGTGAAAATTGATTGTTGAAGTTGATGGAAAAAATCGGAAGAGGAGGGAACGGTGGGTTCTGAATGGGGCTTCAGAAAGTGTCTGCAACAGTTGAAGTTTCCGTTGAGTGTGAGGGAGTAGATAGAGAGAAAGAGCCAATGGGTTGACTTTGTATGAGAGAAAGTGGTGGAATCAGCGTTATTTTCGTACAATTTCCATAAGGGGCACTCCACAACGGCTGTGTTTTGAGAACACTCGAGGCGGTTAAATCGGGAACGACGAACGAGACGAAAAACCGCGCGAATGGAAAAATTCCGGGAAAACTACAGTACCTATATCCCTATATATGCGCGCTTTCCCTCCGAGTGAATGGCCTGCAGCACTAGTATTTCGCAATTGCAGCGACAATCTCCTCGCGGCGACCCTGAATCTGCAAAAATCGCGAGTACACGCGTATAGGTACTTGTACTTGTACACCACGCAAGGCAAGGCATTGAAAAACGGCTGCGAGCGGCCCTAAATACAGAGAAAGATGGTGAATAGCGGAGCCTATTAAAAGCCTAACCTAGGAACTTACGGCTTTTGATTTCGCGATCCGAGGCATAAGTACACGCATACCGAGTCAGCTTGCATACTTTGCATGGTATGCACGACGGCAATTTCGCCGATCCGGTTATGCGAGACGCAAGGCGTCGAATTATAATCAGCAATAACGAAGGTACGGAGAATTCGGATCGTTTGTTCCCCCCGCCCGTTACCCTTCAAGGTTAGGTTCAACAATGGCCGAGTTGCCGCCGCCGACGTTGCTGCAACAGTACCTCGCCTCCTCTGCCTGTATCATGCGGCTGTGATGGGTTTTTCACGATAATTGGACACTTTTCCGAATATTCCAGCCTGAGGAAGTGTCGGTAAGGAGTTTTACGACAATTTTTTATTAAGGGATTAGTGGATTGAGCGGTTTTGACGGGTATTAGGTGCTGGAAGGCGGGAATCGCCGGCTTCAAATAACCTGTACGGGCGCGAAGCGTGTATTTATAATTTTTGAAAATAACGGGTTTGAAGCTGGATGCAGTGGTTTTTTTCATTAATTAATGGGTTTTACTTGATAATTGATTGTTAGAATCAAGTTTTACTGGGTGTAAAGTCAGTAGAAATTTATTGTCAAGTAAAGTTAGTTTATAACAGTGGTTTGTGGCAGTTTAGTTTATGTAATTATAGGATTATGCAGCAAGTTTATATTGCACAATATTTTATGTATTTTGAAATGGGGAAGTTATAAATCTATCTTTGTCTACTAGATTGAATCATGGAGCCTGTAAGTAATGAGACATGCGAAACTGTTCAGGAGAAAGAAGTCAATGAGCCAAGCAAATTGGACACAGATTCTGAACAACAGAATGCTGAGACTGATGTCACTGACACAAGTGAACCTGTAGAAAAGTCAGCACCAGCTGCTGATTCTGATAAATCTGTGGAAGAAATAAATTCATCAATTTCAGAAAATGCTATGGAAATTGTAGAATCACCTGAAGTGAGCAGGTCAGAAAATGAAAATCAAAATACAAGTGCAGAGGTGAGTATGGAGGTAGATCAAGATTCTACATCAGAAAATGTAAGTAAAGCAGACAATACTAACAAAGATACTACTGCTGAAAGTACAAAAGATGATAACAAAACTGAAGAACCTGTTGCTGAAAAACATGATCATATTGATAACGACAAAGACAAAACTTGTGATGAACAAAAAATTTGTGAAAATGTAGAAGAGTTAGATAAAACTGAAGAAGATTCGGAAACAAATGAAAAGGATTCTGGTGATAAAGTAGAACCAGCATCCGATAAAACTGTAGAAGAATCTAATGAAAGCGAAAAAGATTCTAGTGGTAAGGAAAAAGATTCTAGTGCATGTAATGATACCAAAAAAAGTTCTGATGATGACAGTCAACCTACAGAAGAAGATAGTACAAAAAATTCATCTGAGGCACCACCATCAGAACAAGCTTTAGAATGTGATGATGTTATTATGGAAAGTGAAAATGGAAAAGAAGCATCAAATGGTAAGAGTGAAGTTGAAAATACAGAATTCGTTCAATTCAGTACTCAAGATAAAGATGATTCTCAGTTGGAAAATCAGCCAGATGCTGAAGATCCATTTGGAGGTGATAATCTCGCTAATAATACAGATAATGGTGAACCTATGGAAGTAGATTCAGCTAATAATGACAAAAATTCAAAACCTACTGAAGAAGATGATAGTTCAAAAGAAGCAGAAAGTTCCAAAGAAAAAGACAAGGTTTGCTATAATTTTATAATATATGTATGAAAAGAAATTCAAATTTCAATAATTTTCTTGTAATATTGTTTTTTCATATTGTTATTATATATAATTTTAAAACATTTTAGGATGTTCTGTCCATTGACAAACCTGAGGAAGAAGAAGGTAGTAAAAGTGAAAAAGAACCTACTGATAAGGAAACAAAATCAGCAACAGAAACACCTTCAACAGAATCTTCAGAGAAAAAAGATAAAAGTTCTGCAGCAGAAATTTTACCTGGTCAAGATGATGAACTGTGCATAATACCTGATAGTACAAAAGAAAACAAAGATAATACAAAAGAGAAAAAAAATGATACCCAAAGCACAGAAGAAGAAAAAGAAAAGGAAATAGAACAGGAAACTGAGAAGGAGAAGGAAAAAGATCAAGAAATTGTAATAGAAAAAGAACCTGTTGTTGAGAATAAAACTTCAGAAGATAGTGGCAAAGATAAACAAACTGAAGCCTCTCAACCAGCTGAAGCAGACACAGAAAAAAGTGGATTAAAAGTAGCAGCTATCTCTTCTGGGGCAAGTGATGTTCAAGTAAATGTCGGAAAATCGACTGACGTTCCAACCATTGTAACTTCAGATATCATTGATTTAGATGATGATGCGAAAAATCCGGAAATAGAAGAAATAGCTTCCAAAGAAGTTTGCAAGCAATGTAATCAAGAAAAAACTTGTAATATTAAAGTAAAAGATGGAGCAAAAACTTTTAATGTTTGTTCAGATGAGTGTAAAACTGCTTTTTCGGCAGACAACAATAAAGCTACAGATATTCCTAGTGAAGGAGTAAATTCTAAAAGAGATAAGCGTTGTGCTAGTTGCCTGTTGATTGTAGAGGCAAAAGATGAAAGAAATTTGTCATGGGAAACAATGGAATTTTGTAATGAAGAATGTTTAGGAAAATTCCAAACGAAATATGGTAGTTACTGCAGAAACTGTAATGGAGCTGTGCAGCCCGTCAGTTTGGGAAAATACTGTGTACGCTTTGGGTATGATGTCAGACAGTTTTGCTGTTCAACATGCCTAGAAGAATTTAAAAAAGGATTAAAAGTTTGTAGTTACTGTCAAAAGGACATCAGTGCAGGAACTGAAGGTTTTTTAGCTCCTGTTGGTGATAAGGGACAATTTAAAGATTTTTGTACACAAGATTGCATGGAAAAATACTCGAAAATGAATTCTACGGAACCCCCACCTCCCGAAGAAAAACTTTGTGGAGTTTGTCAAGAGGTAAAAATTTTACTTATACAATTTACTAAAATATGTATACAATCACAAAATAATCAAATTTATTTTTTGTTTTCAGAAAAAAGTTATGCACTGTGAAGTTCAGATTGACCGCAATCCATCAGTACCAATTTGTAGTGAACCTTGCTTTGCTGCTTTTAAGTTTGTTAATAAAGTAGATCCAGATCAGTGTACTACGTGTAAAAAGTATTTTCAGTTACCAACAAAGACAGGGTTTGTTGTCTTCTATGAAGACGAAGCTCATACATTCTGTAATAAAACATGTTTAAACGTTTTTATTATTACTAATCGGAAAATAGTTCCATGCAACTGGTGTAAAGTAAAGAAGTATAATTTTGATATGATAAAAAAGGAATTAAAATCTGGACAAGTGATGATGATGTGCAGTTTGAACTGTTTAACTTTATATCAGGTAACCCTAAGAAACAGTGTTAAATAAAATAATCATTTCGTATTTGTAATAAATTTCGTTTCGTAAACCAAAATTAATTTTTTCAGGTATCTATAAATGCAGTATCGGCCCGACGCATAAACTGTGACTTCTGCAAGGAATTCTCTCAGGCACAGTACCACTTGACAATGTCGGACGCGACGATACGCAACTTCTGCTCCTACAAATGCGTAATGAACTTCCAAGCCCAGTACACGAAGTCACCGATAACAATCCCAAGTGGCGAGACAAACGCAACAGCAGCGACAACACCGGCAGGCCCTGCCGGGCTCACACCAATCGGTGCCGGCGACCCAGTGCCCACTGGTATTCCTAAGCGGGCGGTTGTAGCTGCACCACCGTCGGCTCCGCCAAGACCCATACAGCCAGCTCCGGCGACCGATTCACACGTTCAACTGGCCCAGAAAAAGTCGCTGCCGGTGATATCGTCGGTGACGAGCCTAGCGACCCTCGCTAATGGCCAGTCGCAAAATTCAGTGCAGATGGCTAACGCGAACCAGCCGAGCATCGGTTCTACTATGCAGCCGATCACGCTGCAAGGAACGGCTCCTGTACGTATAAGAATCAATTTTATAGTTGAATGATAATTGACAAGTTACATTCTACATGATATTAAAAAGTATATTCATTAGTGCATATAACGTTCCTTGATTGTAGAAATGTCTTGTTTCATTTTTTTTCTTTTTTTTTCTACAATTTCAAATAAAAAAAAAAGTAATTCTTTGCTTTTTCATTAATATAAAAATAACTCTCAAACATTTCAAAAAGTATGAGATGTAAAAGAAAAAATTATTAAATCATATTACACCTTAAAACGTAAAAGTACATATGTTTAAATGATAATTATTATGTTTGTTATTTACTATAATTGCATCTTAGTTATACAGAGTTTGGCAGATAATTATAAGAAAGAAGAAATTAAAAGAAATTAATATGCTTAATAAGAAAGCATTTTCTAAATACTTTTATAGAACTTTTTACATTATTTGAATAAAAATGATTAAAATCATTTATACCTTGTTTTTCCTACACAGATAATTTACAAGCAACAAGTGGTAACGAGGCCAACATCCCCGATAGACATGGCGAACAAGATGACGCAGTGCAAGCCGCACATGCACACGAAAGGCGTGTCGGTGAGGCCGGTCCCGTGCACCCAGTCAACTCAAACCGAGGGCGTCCACCCGGTAATCGTGCCGATACCCGTGCCGATCTACGTTCCCTTTCCCGTTCACATGTATAGTATGCCCTTCCCTGTGCCAGTGCCCATACCCATACCGATACCGGTGCCGATCTTCATACCAACGACGCGCAACACCTATAAGGGCGTCATGAAAGAGCTCAAGCGTATACAAGAGAAAACACCGGCAGATCCGTTCGAGGCGGAGTTGCTCATGATGGCCGAGATGGTCGCCACGGAGAAGAAGAGCGAGAGCGACTCCGATTCAAACGACGATGCTCGGTGAGTTAATGTTTTTAAAGTTTTTGTTTTCTCTAAAACTAAATGGATATGAATGTATTGAGCAAGAATATTGTTTTTTGTAGGGAAGACGCAGATGCAGACGCCGACGCAGACGGAGAAGCAGAGGTTAACGACAGCGCAGCACCCGCTGATTCGTACAGCCCCGAGGGTGAGACCGCGTTTGGCGAAGACATGCTGCAGATGGCCCTGAAGATAGCGACCGGTGAGCTAGATGAACCGGCCGTCGACCTCGACACGGAACTCACACCGAGCACCATACACGTTCCTCAGAAGCAGAACGACGAAGGCAATGAAAACCAAGGTTTGTTTACAACTCGACTCGTTGTAATAATGCAACCACGGTGTTTTTACGAATAACTTACTTTATCTCGATTAGCACCAACGATGAAACCACACGCGCCTAGAGGCCGCAAGCGCGGCGCATCTCACAGGGGACGAGGTGGGGCGAAACGAGGTAGACGAGCGGTCAACTCGAACGACGTCAGCCTGCTGCCATCAGCGGATGGCGACGCAGCTAATCAGCAGAGATTCGTCAAGCCCGTGGAGCGACCCGACGCTAATATGGCCTTAAAGTATACCTTCGGTGTGAACGCCTGGAGACAGTGGGTGAGTAGAATTTAAGTAGGTCATAGACCTTTGGATTTTTCTATCTAATTTTCGTGGGGTAAAAAATATTGCTTCAAAATCTAAATCCAAAGGTCTTTGACCCCCTAAAGGTGGCTTCGGCGAGTTTTTATAAATACACAAATATTTCTGAAACTTCGCAAACATATTCTTTGAGCATTAAACTGTTCATTTCCGTCACGATAATGCAAGGTCAACGACCAAATTTGAGAGAAGGTTATAATTAATTAATTTTATTAGGTTTATAAAATGTTTTTTTAACATGTAACCTTATTGTTAAAGACATTCATTTTGTATTTATTCCATTATAAATATATAGTTTTTATAAAACAGCATATAATATTGAAGATTTTTTAATGGAGATTCCAATGCCGTCATCATAAATATGAGTTAACGTCCAAATTTAAGAGATATTAGTAATAAACTTTGTAAACATGCTTCTGTGTATGTACACTGGGAGCAGACAAATACATAACTAATAAAAATGGCGATTTTTTAAATTTCTTAACAAAACTCTGACTTTTTATGACTTACTGAAGTAGTTTGGAGTTAATTACTAAGATTAAAATTTCAAAAATTGCAAAAAAAAAGAAGGCCCCCACTGGGGTCCCGACTTGATACGGCACTACGCGCTAAAGCCACCTTAAAGAACATAAGTTTGTTTTAGTTTCATTATTATTAATGGATTTGATGTGTTGGTAGGTAATAACCAAAAACGCGGAATTGGAAAAGCAAAACACACCGACGAGAAAATTGAAGCTATTCAAAACGGACTTACTTCAGCTGACGGCTGACGAATTGAATTACTCGCTTTGTCTGTTTGTCAAGGAAGTTCGGAAACCCAACGGTGCAGAGTATGAGCCGGATACGATATATTACTTATGTTTAGGTAGATTTATCTTGCTGTTTAGTGATGAGGTGTGTTCGTAGATGCGGTTTCTAACTTGTAATATAACTGGTTTATTTTTTTTAGGTATTCAACAATATTTGTTCGAGAATAATAGGATAGATAATATTTTTACGGATGCATATTACGAAAAGTTTACTGACTGTCTTAATGAAGTTGCCAAGAAGTTTACGACTCTTTATAGTAACGCATGTAAGTAGCTAATAAAAATTTGTTTTAAAAAAACAATATAATATTATTTTCTAACATATATTCCTTTACTTGTTAGTGTATGTTGTTACAAGAGTTGAAGAAGAACATTTATGGGAATGCAAACAACTTGGAGCACATTCGCCTCACGTTTTGCTTAATACACTAATGTATTTTAACACGAAACATTTTAATTTGGTGGTAAGACAATTGTTTTTAATATGATTCGATGAAAAATATATCATAAGGTAATATATAATTCAAAATAATTTTTCCAGACTGTAGACGAGCATATGCAGCTTTCCTTTTCTCATATAATGAAACATTGGAAACGAAATCCTGCTGCTCAACCGTCGGCTGTTGCCGGTAAGACGCCAGGATCAAGGAACGTACTACTACGGTTTTATCCACCCCAAGCCGCTCTCGGTAAATTCACATAAATATCATTATTTTCTTTTTCTTTGTCAAGAAAAATATTAACAAAATAAATTTGTCTGTTTAGAAGCCAATTCAAAGAAAAAAAAAGTTTACGAACAACAGGAAAATGAGGAAAATCCATTACGTTGTCCAGTAAAGCTATACGAGTTTTATCTTTCAAAGTGGTTAGTAGAATCTTAAAATAATGATACAATTTTTCATTATAAATATAATTAATAAAAATAAATTTATTTAATATCGTTATATCACATTTTAGCCCAGAAAGCGTGAAAACAAGAAATGACGTATTTTACCTTTTACCAGAACGAAGTTGTGTGCCAGACAGTCCAGTTTGGTATTCAACGTCTCCATTAGCCAAGGAACACCTTATAAAAATGCTTCATCGCATTAAAATGGTGAAAGAGATAAACGTGGCGCTTTTAACAAGTTAATCGTGCCACCAATTTTGATTTTAAATTTAATCGAATATTGATTTTCATACTTTGTATCCATTGTGTAAAATATTTACAAAATCGCGATATTTTCATTAACTTTCCAAATTATAATTCTCTGTTCTTAAAGACCGGAGTGATTATTTTTATTACTTTGTATAAACGATGTTGCCATCTTACGTTTTGTATGAGCAAATTTTTTTTTTTTTTTTTTTTTGAACGAACATTGTGAGTAAACTTGTTTAAGTTTTTACAACTATAAATTTATATTAGTCTATATACTAGATCGTAAGTTTTTGTATCGCCTTGGATGATTTACTTGTACACTATAGAAAAAAAAGGATAAGATCAGTAAAACTTAAGATTCACGTAAAAGCCGATTATTACAGATAACAGATAGGTAGTCCTCTTTACTTCAAGATATTAAAAATATTTTTTGTATATAGAAAAAGGCTTTCATTTTGATGTAATTTTAATATAGAACCATCTGTGACTGAAATACTTTGTAATATAAAACAAATTGTTTCTCAATTAAAAAATTTGTTTTTTTTTTGTTTTTTTTTTTTTTTTTTTAATGCGCTAATACTCCTTTATCCAATAACCTGTATAGTTTATAAATGTATATTTCGATTTCGAAAATATATATTATTAGTTTTACTTGACTTTTAATGGAATATTTAATATAATTGGCTATTATTTTTTTATATATTTAACACTTTAAAGTGCTGCACGAACCATATTGGATCCTAATAAATTTGAAACAAATTGTTTCCCTGTAGTTATGGGGATGTACATACATACTTTTTCTTTAATGAAATTATATAACTTTAGTTCAAAAGAATAAATTATTTAACATTAAAAAAATTTAATTTTCACCATACCTTGGCCGAAAGTACAACTTTCGCTCCCGACTTCGAAACGCGAATGTGGTATTTTCGGCCCGGGTATGATGAAAAATCGTATACGCAACATAGGGGTAAAGAGGGCCACCTCAGAGCACATGTTTGCCACCCTCGCCTTCTGCTCGGGTGGCAATTTACACGTGCTCTGGACTGGCCAACTCTTTACCGCCCTTGTTGTGTAATATACTATTACAAATTGGCATATAAGTAAGAAAATGCCTATATATATTATCAGCATTTAGTGTTAATAAACATTGCAGAAATTAAAAAAAAAATAAAAGCAACAAAGTTTTTTCATTAAAGTTTTTTAATTTTATTTTCATTTACTTACCGGTTGCTGGTAAAGTTACGATTGATTATAAAAAGCAAAAGGTTATGTTTTGAAGAAGAGGAGAGGACACAATGAAAAACAACTGCATCATATTTAGTAAACGTTCAATCATAGGGTGAAATTACAAAGCAAAATTTTTATGTGATGATTAAAATTAAAACCAATAAATTTTATAAATAATGGCGGAACGAGGTGCCCATCTTACGGGAACTGCACTTGCTAAACCTTCAATCTTTGAAATAGCTGCTCACAAATCACTTGCTGCAACACTTGAACCTGCTGCGAAAAAAATCATAACAGTAATAAGATTCACAATGTTCAACACATTGTACATATTATTTATTTTTATTAAACTGTGATACTTTTTAGTTTTTAGCTTCAGTGAACCCTGAAAAATATGTTTGGCTTTACAATTGGTCTGATGAGGTTTACCTTGTATTAGTTACAACTCTTCAAAATTATTATCTAAAACATTATTGTAATTATTGCAGATTTTATAATGAAATTTGACATTAAAGTGTATAATTTATATAAAAGAATAATTTATATTACAGCTGCTTCATTTTCTGAAACATTTTATGGTTTGAAGCGAGTTACTGTAAAAGAATCTAAAGTTAAATTAAATCTTGATAACAGACGTCTTAATCTATCACTTATAATCCTAGTTGTTTTCCCATACTTGCAAAGAAAAATTGAAAATTGGGAAAATCAAAATCATGATTTGAATAGAGTAAGCAAAACATTTTTAATAAGTTTGATATCATGTTAAAAACAAATTTATGATGTTTAAAAATGTATTTTTAGATACAACAAAATAAATGGAAAAGTTATGCAATACAAGGGTATAAAGGAATTCGCGTTGCAAAAGAAATATTTTCATTATACCAATATCTTCTATATTTATCTAATCGTTCAAAGTATCCAACAATATCTCTTCGTTTACTTTCGATTTCTCTTACATATGCAAACGATCATGAAGAAATAGGACTAATTGAATTAATAAAAAAATTAGGAAAAGGAAATTTCAGTGCTCATGATGGGCTGGAACTTCTTCGACTTTCAATTGTTCGATCAATTGAAGTCAGTGCCTTTTTTCTTCAATTTCTTAGATGGTGGAACCAAGAACATTACCACAGTTTCAATTTCACAAGTCTCCCAGTTCCATCACCACCACAGGTAAATTTACATTTATTATGAATTAAATAATTTATGTTATTTATTATTTCAAATTCTATCCAAGATGAACAATTTTAGATACCAGAGTATGCAAAGCAGTATAAAGGTATATGCCCCATATGTAGGAAACCTCCATGGATTCAAACAGCAGTGACTACTTCTGGATTTGTTTACTGCTATCAATGTATTTTACCAGAAATAAGGAAAAATAAGAAGTGTCCTGTTACTGGTTATCCAGCAAAAGAGGATCATCTGATTAGATTGTATATACAATAACTTTTATATACTTTAAAAGGTGTTAAGGATTAAGAATATTTCTTATGTACATACATTTTTATTTTTTTATTATCATGTATATTATTTTATTTATTAATACTAAAAATAACGAAAAGATATTGAATGTACAAAGGGATGTACAACATGGACGTACTTTAGACATATAAATTGATAAAATAGAATAATTGTCATTACAGGTTCAGTGCTGCAGACAAAAATAAAAGATTTGTCTAAGACCAATTACAGTAGCTTGAAAAATAAAATAAAAATAAATATTGTTTTATTTTATTTAGGATGTTATAATACTAATAGAACACAATATATAAAGTATGTAGGACTGAAAGAAAACCGTTTTTCTGTGATCCTGTAGGGTACATTTATGTACCATACTCAAAATAAATTTTCAACGCAATACTTCCCATTTAAAAGCATACTAAATTTATTATAATATCTTAATTCAAACAAAGATCTATAAAATAATAGATTTTGTAGATTTTTATTAATAGTACTCTTCAACTCAGGTGCCTTATTTACCTCATGACGTTTTTCGTCGGTCCGAATTTTTCCGGAGCACTTATTGTTTTCCGGACTTTTCGGTGACGAAGATACGACCTGTGATAGGCTAGTGAGCTATAGATGCGCTGAGTGCACTAATCAACAATCTATCACTGATAGGATCAGTACGGGAATCTGTACCAATCTGAAAAAATATTACAAAATCCCCATGGGTACTAATATGTATTGTAGTTTTGTGGAAATTCGGGTCCCCAATAAAGTGAGATCCACAGAAAAAAAAAAAAAAAAAAAACGGTACACATATGTACCCAGTAGCACTGAACCTGTTAAAGGTACATTTAAAAATGTGATAAATGAGGGAACAAATATATGTTGTATATAATCCATAGGCTTTATTGGTTAAAATTGACTGTTTGTAAGATATAATTACAAGACACAATATAAGGCACTCAATGTTTTTTAAATAACAGGTGTCAGTTATTAAATATACTCTCCCTTCTATCTCGTGAAAGTTTTATCAGTCATTCTCTCCAAAGTATAACAAAATATATTGTCAAAGAAAATACATTTACATATAAGACGAATAAATCTCATCTTTGTTCAATAGCGCGCTTCAATATTTTAATTATACATTCAATAATTCTAGAAGGCACAGTCAAATTGTTAAGAATTCATTGGCTCTAATTGAATATTCTAAAAATGAATTAGGTCTACTTTTTTTAACTAGACTCATAGCGTGACTAATAAATAAGCCTATATTAAAACGACTTACTTTCTGCTAATGACTAAATGTCAAAAGTAAATAAGCCGATAGTTAGTATAAAAAGCTTAGACTTCTACATCAAAGTAACAATTGGTGTTAATTTCAGTTCGCAATTTTCGTAATGTGTGCGAATTCATATGCGTATGGATACCACAGCCTACGTCACTGCGTCATTTCCAAACATATTGGTATATTTAATTACAATATTATATGTATAATACATAACTTTACGATTGCCAAAATAGCAAAGCTATCTTTTCACATCTTCCAAAATATTACTTATTATGGAATATGAAAAATCTGCTATACAAAAATTATAGCATCAATACTTTATAATAACAAGACTACAGTTCTTCAAAAAAGGCGACTCTAGCTTTAGTAGAGCCCGATTTGACTTTTTTCAATGTACTGTATTTATTTTCGCCAAGCCTTACTTGCTCCTCGTGGAGCTGATCCAGCTCACATTGTTTCTCACCCACTTTGAGTACCTCTATTTCAGATCGAAGATCGCGTAATTGTTCTTGCAAGTGTTTACTCTTTTCCCAGTAATCAACTCTTTCTTTTTCTATCTCCAAAGAAAGTTGATCAACGTCTCCGTCCGCAATTAAGTCGTAACAATTAACTTCGGATGATAATGGTTCGGAATCCAAATGAAGTGTTTGTAAATCGGCTTGCAAGTCTGAAGGAAGTACTTGTGTGGATGGAAAAAGATTTGGTACAGGCTGAAATGTATAAATGTTAATCAGTATATGCATGCGCTTTGTAAATTAAAATTTGTATATTTACCGCTATTGCTGAAGCATAAGCGTTTCTGCTTAAGAATTCTAATAGCTTTTCTTTAGCTTCTTTTTCAGCTATTCGAGCTCTCAGAAGCTCATCTTTTAATTTTTTCTCTTCAAGTGCTCGTTTTTCAGATTCCTGTACCAACATTTCCGTGAGCCGTACTGCGTCTCTCGTTTTCTGTTCTAAATGAACTTTTTCTTCCTCAGTTTTCATATTATTTAATCTAATCCGAGTGATTTCTTGTTCTGCTTCCGAAGCTTTCTGGCTCAAAAGCATAGCCTCTTCTTCAGCTACTCGACTTTTTTCCGCTAGTAAATCAGCAGTTTCCTCAGAACGTCTCTGTATTTATAAAGGAAACAACAATCACTATTAATAAACACTTAAACTTTATTAAAATAAAGTAGAAATTACTCATTATTTTGTAGAATAAGTTTTACTAATACATAAATTATGCAACAAATCTTACCAAGGCATCATTGGCAAGTCTTATCTCCTCTTGATACTGTAGCAATCTCTGCTCCATAGCTGCTTTTTCCCTTTCTGCAGCTTCTCTAAGTTGTTTTTCTCGTGCGAGCTTATTCCTCTCAATTTGACGCCTAATAAAAATAACTTATGTATTTAACAAAATTTTTTGCCTCAAATATACCACTTTAATGTGAAAAATTACACAATTACTCAAGTAAAATTATTGTTTGTTGTATAAAAACACATATCCAAATATTTTGTCAATTATATTTTTGATTGAAATGTTTCTTATTATTATTTTCTATTATTATTTTTTTTTAATTATAATGATTGAAATTACAATATGTATAAAAATTCCTTTTCAAAACGATAAAAAAAAATTCGAAAAAATAGCATGCACGCAATCTAAAACAGATATTAGTTATTTGTTAAAGTGACTTTATCTCTTTAAAAAATTGGTATGCCCTCGTATCATATATAATAGTAACGAGTATATAATAAGTAACTTACGTTGTTTCTGTTAGCCGTCAAACAACAAGCGTATCGAAAATCAAAAATTATTCTGTACTCACGCAATGCAGGGACAAAAAAGCTTTGATTGCGCGACACGCACGGGACATTACCGAGATTTTTCCTCCTTGGCCTGGGCCTTCATCTGCTGCACCTCCATAGAGTCCGGCTTCCGGCGCCTCATGAACAGGTCGTGGTTGCCGATGCACAGGTCCAGGATCTTAACAAATAAGGCGCGAGCGGCCTTGTCACTATTACGCTCGTCCAAACCTAAAGCTACCTGTAAGCCACCCTTCACCCAGCGACCAACATCAGACTTTTTCTTTACCAGTTTGTTCATGCGAACTTTCTGCGAGAAGAACACGAAATTCGGCGCCGACTTGTCCACGGGCTTGATGATAAACTTTTTGTCGTCGAAACTTATGTGCCGTATCTCCGACCAGGCGAACGTCGTCTTTGGCGCCAGCTTGTTTTCCTTTTCGTAAATGTTTAGCCCCAGTGCCGTGACACCCAACCAAAGGTTCGTTTCTTTTTTATTCTGTTGAATAAAGGAACTTCTTAATTTATATATACTATAGCGAAAATACCTCGCTCACTTGCTCGATTATGTCTACTGAATTTATTTATTTCATTAATTTATTTATCAGATATTAAACGGGCATAAGCCCTCTATACGATTAAATAATGGAAGAAGCGTAAAAAAAAAAAAATATATATATATATATATATATGGTAATGGTAAATGGTAAAAACGAGATTTTTGATGTTGAACATCAAGAAAATTCCATGTTTTTTTTCTGTAAAAATAGATATACTTACACTAATAGGAAAATAGTTAACTCCATACATATCCAAATCTTGTGCAACTTTTAAATATTCCATTTCTGCTTCATCCCTAGACATTGTTTTATGATCAGCATACCAAATTTTAATCCTATCCTCCCACATTTCTGGAGTCATTTGGTATTGGTCAATAACTCTTTGTGGCAGTAAATCTTCGCTGGCAAGCATTCCAGGTTGATATGATGCTTCATCATAATCTCCGTACTACATTAGAGAAGAAAGATTGTAGAAACCTTATAAGAAAAACTGTACAAATAAGTTACTAAAAATTGTTTACTTTAACATACCTTTGCTTGCACAGCGTACGAAGCTAATAATACAGAAGCCTCTGGAGGACAGTAAATATCCATTGAAAGAATAGCTTGCTTAACCTGGAGGTAAAAAAGATGCTGCGTTACTTCTTGAACGAGCTCTTCGGCAACATCTTCTGGATAAAATTTGGCAAGGAACATAAACTGATTTGTTGACTGATTGGATATACCTTGATCTTGAACTAGATAAAAAGGATATTTATATTTCATGTTATAGCAAATATGTTTATTTCCTGTATATAATATTTACTGACCTTTTTTGTCCAATTTTAGCCATGATATAAACCCTTTTGAATCTTCGTATTGTAGGCCAAAGTACCATGTTTCCCGAAGACCAATTGTACGACATACTAGATCAAACAAATCCCTTCCTGTGGCACGCCACTAAAGACAAACCATTTTTACTACTATATCTTTTTATGAATCATAAACAAATGTTTGAACAGATAAAAAACTAACCTCAAGATTGAATTCAAGCTCGGCGTCTAAAGTGCAAACTTTAACAGGAAATGACTTGGATGATTTTTTCCTACGAAATTGAGGCATTTTATTCTTCATGGTGATGCATTTGTCAGCTTCATTGTTGTACTCCTAAAAAATTTGACACACACCACAATAGCTTTCCAGTTATTACATAAAGCCAAGATTGCCCCGAGATTTCCTATATTATATCGTGCATCACTTGCGATAATCAAAGTCGAGCGAAATTCGTGCATTAGAGCAATTGAAAATCTAAGTATAAACATACCTTTAACCTACAATCACGCGAAATCAGGAGCAGTCAAGCGTTCGCTACTCTGTATGTATGTATTATTCCTTCTAGAGCCGTCCATTTAGTCACTTTGGAGGAGTTTAAAAATACATATATACAGATTCACTAATTATTTTAGGGAGTCGTTTTTTGTGTTTAAACTTACGCAGCCTTTTCTGAAAGAAAAAACCCTCAAAGCTCGCGGAAACATAACATTATTCGTTCGTGCGTACGCGTTCGTTACAAAATTTGACAAATATAGCTCCGCGCTCGTGCATGCTACACACACGTACATGTGTAGTGTAGGTATATAGGCAACTAAACAAATCTATATATTCTGCTATATATATAGCGGACGCTGTTGCTCTTTCCCAAGGCGTTCGCCCGACTTTATCAAGCTGCTTCTACAAATAACACTAAAGTATGCATACTGCATGGGTGACGGGCGGGCCACTTGTACGGCTTATCTGTACTTCAGAATTGGTCTCATGCGTGTGGCTCTCTGTGATTTATCATTTTCGTTATCTAATCATAAAAATCGATTAAATACTGGTAATAGGGTTTATAAAAGAACTGATCGTTTTGAAATATGGATTTTGAAAAATTCGCGATTTCGGTGATGACGTTATAATAACATTTCAGTTCAGATGAGTCAATCTCCAGATACAAGAGAATTGGCCAATCATATCGTTCGTATGTCATATTATCTACTCGCGCTATTTCAAGTCACAACGTCACAAGGGGATTCCACATTCGTATTATTTGTATTATGTACATATACCGAGCGTAACGAAGCCGCGAAGATACTTTTTAATTAGGAAAAATATTTATTAAACAACTTTTTTATGTACTAATTTTATGTACTAAAAATGTAATAAACATCATTATTGTATAATATAATGAAATTACAAATATAAGTTGATTTTTTCTTTATAATTAAAATTAAAAAATACATTATTATTATTATTAAATTAAATTCTCTTTATCATAAAAACATAAAAGACAAAACTTCTTTGAATTTAATGAAATATACTTTTTTAGGGAAGCAATGTACAAATTTATTTGAGATGTGTTGCTTTTTTGTAGATAACAATATCATATTCATATATTTCTTAAAAATACATCATACAAGAGCTACTTTGTACATACATAAATATTGACGGAAAAGACAGTATAACAATCATACTGGATACTTATTTACCATATGATTATGTTAGTTAATCACACTCTCACCATTTTTAGAATAATGGCAACGTTCCACTAATAATTAATCATCCTTTTGTCAAATTCACCTTTATCTAAGGTGTTACAGAAAAGGAGTCTCTTTACTTACTTAAAGAAATGCTTTTTATTTATACTTTGTAAAAAATATGGAATTCTCAAATGTGGAAAATGAATTGTTGAGCTTGTGGAAATTGCACGGCCCACTTTGGAAATTTTAACGTCAACGCTAATAACTCCATTTTCGTGATATGACTTGTGTGTGAACGTGAGAAAGGCACGCCGACTCATGTATCCTTGTTGCGTTTTATTAAAATCAAGATTTTTTTTTACAAACTCGTCCAATTATTGTCAGCTTGGTGCTGAGCTTGGTCCTTTGCTTTGCGCTTTATTACTTGTCGTTGATGCTCATATTCAAAATCTTCTTCGCTTAAATTTAACTTTAGAATCTGAAATTTATGTAGAAAATGATATGTCTCAGTTCAGGACAATTGCTTAATGATAAATTGTATGGAATATCTTACGTGATAAACCAGGTACTCTTCTTCCATTATTTGCTGGGGTGGATTCTTCAAGACTTGCAATGTTTCATACATGGTGGGGCATTTCTTTGTTTGCCAAGGCTTACCCAAACAACCTTTTAGCAATACCAGACCAACTTTAAAAATAATTTTGACACCTTCACATAGAAACATATCCCAAATTCGGAGAATACTTTCCCAAGGTAGTGTTCTAGTATAAACACACAAGAACCATTCTGTCATATAAAGGATAGGCTCCATTTTTTGCTTTTTCTGAAAAAAGGAAAATTTTTTTGTTATTCAGTAATATTTATTTACAATGCTTGTTGAAGAATTTATCCATCTAAGAAAGTTTAGAAGACTATGTAATCAAGATCTCATATATCAGTTCTAATAAAGATCATATTTTCTCTATGCATGCATGTAACAGAATAAACTTTCTTCATAATGTAATCCAAGTACTTATCAAACTTAAAACCTGCTTAGCAAGGCTACTCTTTCAAGCTTACCAAATGTTTATATGTTACTGGGGAAACTTTTTTAAGCAGGGCAAATAGAATGTCGCCATCTCTCTGCAAAGTTTCCATTCCATGGCTATAGTATCCAATGAGATATTTGTCACAGATGGCTACTAGACACCAAAACGCCTGTACAGCTGGCATGTGCATGAGCAGAAAAGCAGCAATGGGTGCTTGAGCTTGACAATATCCTACGCTAGCATTTAAAATAGAATAAGCCTTGAGGATCTGAAAGAGCTCCTGCTGACCAGGGCCATTCTCCACAAACATTTCATGATGTGGAAACTGACGATGCAGGTCCTTCTTTATGTCATCAATGTACTTTGGATCCCCAGGCTGTTTGATCAGCTCCTGATACAGATTAGGATTCTCCTTCATAAGAAGAGCACCTCCGCACAGGTTCAGCCAGGCTCTGGGACGTACCGAAGGTGGTATACCCTTCCTGCATCTCTCCCGCACCTTCCTGTAGTTTGTGCTCATGAATATGCTCCATTTGTTCAGCATCCGTATCCATTTTCTCTCTCTGCGCAGGATCACCTCGGGTGGGACTACTTGCTTCCTAAAATCCCAAAAATCACATTGTTACCTACCATCCCTCATCTTTTACTGTCAAACCAAAACAACCTACCTCTCGGGACTGTACTGCGTGCCACCGAGGAATCCATGCCTGTCGGGCACGGTGGATATGACCGAGCTGCACTGGTATATGCTGCTCCCCTCGGACTCGGACTCTACGTTCGCTTCCGCGTCCTCGGCGTTCCGCGCCGCCGAGGCAGCCATGGCATCTTCTCCGTGTACTTTGTCGCTCCTCCTCTATGCCCGCTACCTATACACAGCACACAATAAAATACACCAGCTATCTATCTCCGTCTCTCTCTCTCTGTCCAAACATGACAGTCTCTCTGACTCAGGTAAGTAGGTATCACACTTGCCACACACCACTTTTACAAGCACTACCGTAAGCGCGCTCGCACACACGAGATAAATAAGGAGACTCACTACTCGTCGACTCTTAGAGGAAGCGCGTGCGGCCCAGTTCCCCGGTCATCGGGAGGCCGCTGAGAGAGACACCCAAGTGACGACTTGCTCATGCAGCTCTCGCACACACTGCATAAATAAGCACCCAATGAAATGACGTCCTCCTCCTATATGATGTAGACTCTAATACGTTCCCCTCTTTTATTCTCTTCACCTCGTTCGCCTATACTTATTACACCGTGCTGCCAATTGACAAGTCAATAGCCGTATAGGCCGCTGCCAATCGTCGTCCTTATATGGCACGCGCTCGGCTCGCCTCGCTCGCTACATACGCCCATCGCTGGCCTTCCTGCAGCAGCAGCAGCTCTCCGTTGTTTACGCACGCGAGATAAGCGCGCCGCATATATATATAGCAGCATCTGCTAGACCTTCCGCCTTTCTGCCTCCCTCTATATCGACGTCAAATGTTTTGGTCCACGCACGCATGCACCAGCACACATCGTAGACTAGTGGCGCGCGGGGAGACTACTGATGTTTTGACGGACGCCCGACCGACCCATTTCTAGGTATATAACGCGCGCACGAGGCCACGCGCGGGGAGATGACACTTTTGTATGGTAGGAGTATTAGGTATAATATATGACTTCTAGTATATAAGTTATACCTGACGAAGAAGCAGACTGCTAGCGGCTGACTAACCGACCGCCAGCAGCATGATGGGCGTGAAAATATTTGCTTCGCGCGCACACGGTAAATAACTTTTTTTTTCTCTCTCTCTCTCTCTCGCTCTCACTCTCTCTCGTGCGCTCGATCTACATCACCCGCCCGCATGGCATGAGCAGCAATAGCAGCATATTACATACACCTATATGTACGCGACGACGTCACATATAGGTAGGTATAGAGGCAGTGGCAACTGACGACGTTACACGCGAATATAAGAGTCGAAAATCACGTGGGAGGTGTGTGTGTGTGTGTATACATATACATACATATTTCTTTAATCTTCACCACACGCGGCTGACGCGGCGGCGGATTGGTGAGTAAACAACAACGCTGGCTCTGTTTCGTAGAGGCGCGTTCAATGGATCTTTTATTTCTTTTTTTTTTATTTTTTTTTTATTCTACGCATTATTTATTAATTATTAATTAAAGTATATTAATTATTCATGTTTAATATATTTTTGATAAATTTTTTTTCGTCGCACATTGCTTTTTTAGAACAATATGAAATTGTTTGTTATGTGCGTATATCGCACGTATTTCCGATTTTGTGTCTTAAACTAGGCCTCGCCTCGGCGTATGCCGATTATGTCCCCAGTGGAAGTAAATTTTGTGCCAAAATGTGCCTTACCTTGCCAAAACTGTGTCAAAACTGTACCAATATTGGGATACACCGTGTCAACCCTAGTAAAAAAAAATTAATGATGATAACAGTTGATATCTGCAGATATCAGGAGAAAACCGAAGAAAACTGAAGAAAACAGAAA
>UXGD01002315.1:0-26920 GCA_900474315.1 Torymus auratus | reverse complement strand
ATTATGTCATAAATTTTTGCAAAAATTGTAAATTATGTTATTCAAAATTAATTAAAGGGATCAGCAAATTAAGTTTGAGGAAGCTACGGGCCAATGAATTGGCAGCGGTTTCACAATACGTGATTGCCTCTGTTAATTGTTTGCTCGATATATACCCGCTATATGGAGAAGAAATTGAACAAAGGATCTTTATTGCGGTCGATTAATTAATGAATAACGAAAATCATATTCAGGATCGAGCTGATGTGCATATCGTAATTAAACTGATTATGAAATGTCAATCTGTGAATAATTAATTTTCTAAAGCAGGGTTTGTCAAATTTAACAGGATACAATGCCGAAGGTTTACCGAACGAGTAAATTTCACAATTTTGGTGATGTAGAAATACTTCAAATTATACAAAATCAAGAGTACACTGCCTGAAGTTCTAAAATATACTATTTATTATACCATGCTATACAAATTTCAAGCCAAAAAATTAGTTTCGTTAACTTTGAATAAAATTTTGAGGTGCTTCTACCGCAATGTAAAAATTTAGTTGAAAGTTTATACGTGCAAAGTTTTTTAATATTCTGCCACTCTACAAAAATTATAAAGCTAATCGTTTTTTAATCAACAAAAGCTTTTAATCAAGCTAATTGCAAGTTTTTGTTGGCGAAAAATAAGAGCTCGTTAGTGGAATTTTCCTTTTCATTAATCCCTTCAATAATTGCTCCCACAATCTTCTTTCAAAATGGAAACCACCAATGAGAAAATTTTCATCAGAAACATGATAATAGAAAGCGCGCAGGTGCATCTATCCGAGTGAAATTATGGAATTTTTTGCCTAGCTAATAAATGGCTTTTTTACGGCTAGCAATCCGAATGCTGCAGGCTCGATATTGCGGTTCTCCAAAGGCAACCAAAAAGCGCGAAAAGAACTTAGCGGAGGGGTGAACCAGAGCCAGGCTGGGTAATGAATTATATCTCGCTGGGGCGCGTTCGCACCGCGAGTACGCGCCGCGCGCTGGTCTGCGCGCACAAAATGAACGGGGTCGTGATCCATTACACCCGAGCAATATTCAAGCCACCATTCGGCGTTAATTGCTGATATTAATTCATCGTAGTGATTATTATTGTTATTACAAGCACTGTATGGATATTGTCGAAATTGGGCATTCAGGCCGGGACAATGGAGTGCGCCCGGCGCTCGCCTTGCGGTCGCGGCTAATGTAAAGGGGAGAAAACAAAAAGGTGCGAATCTAATTAAAGGCGGTGGTATACGATTTTCCTTCAGTGCGGGCATTTTTAATGCACACATTTGCGAGGTCTATAGCTGGAGTGAATAGTGAGAGGAGTTTAAATTTTTTAAAAGCCTCATTTAATATTCTAAATTATAATTGGGAATGGAGAATTGGTCGGTATTATTGCTTCTTTTAATGCTCAGCTCCTCTTATTTCTACATTTAATTTTTATAAAATATTAAGTGTATTTAATTACTTTGATATAATTATCATATTAATTGAGGTATTAACACATACAATTGTTTAAACAAGTAATAACAAATAAAGGATAACAAAATCTAAATAAATTCATTTCAAATAACGAGGTGTTCAATAAATATTTATAAAAATTTAATAATTTGTTGAATAGGAAATCCAAAGACCTATATTATATGTGTAATTTATTTTTTGCCATCATGCATTTGAAATATTATAGAATTCATTCAGAAATACTATACGTATGTAGGTACTATAATATTCATACAGTACACCATGGTGTATTTTTTACAAATAATTTATAGAAATTATAATTAAAATACATTTAACACATTATTATTAAAAAGGTATATATAATTAAAACACATTTTTCGAATGTTACATACCAATCGCAAGTTTACGAGATGATTAATGTCAACGTGATTTCAGAATCATTTGAAAACTTTTCAAAGGTATTATGGTTTTATTCAATTTCGAAGTTGGAAAATTCCAACCGATCGTAATTTACTTTGAAAAAGAACTTTGAAAATTAATTAAAATTTTGAAATACGTTTTTCACGGAAGCTCTTTATAAAAGTACATCAGTTATAAAATATTTTATTTTATGTTTCAATAATTCATAGTAAATCATAATATACTATCATAAATTAGATTTTGTATATATAAAAAACTAATTTTAATGACGCTCCACAGTATTTGGCACGGCGAGAGAAACTAATAAAATAGTTTCTACAACTAATTTATATATTATTACTACAACAAATAATTAACTTTGGTAACTAAATGTATGATTAGAGCGCACATTATTAAACTAGTTAATTACAGTTACCAATCATTTTCGCCATGAATTTTTAAATTAAACTCAAGCAATTTTCGTTTCTAAAGGCTTACATAATCTTGTTTACAATAAAGTTCATTCGCTAACGGGTTAGACTGCACTCTCTGCACCAAGTACGAAATAATCTGCAGCTAAATCCCGCTGATGAAAATCCTTACGCGCTGGATACAGCGTAATTCCCTCCGCTCGCTTTGCATGGTTGACGGCGGCAAAGTACGGCTCTATTTTCCAGCAGAGGATATAATATAATATCATTACATCGAAGTAACGCAGTATTAATCTGCATACATCTGCGCGCGACGTCGTCGTCCTCTCCATCGCCAGGCGACGCCCTTACGGCTGCATTAACATGCATATACACACAACATCGAGTCGAGGTTGCCTGCGGCATCGCGACATAGAAGAGCGTCTTGCGCGCGCAGAGCCAACGTTTGCTAAGCTATCGCTCGACTCTCGAGTTAATCATCTTCGTATACGCTTGATCGCCCGCCCGTCGTGCATTCTACTCCCTCCTTTCTAGAGCTTAGGCTATTCACCACCTGCGAGGCAACAGAGATAGAGAGAGAGAATCCCGGTATGAGCTCCATAAGTTTTCGCTCCGAGTGCAATGCGAGCCGGTAAAAGAGAGAACGCGCGGGCGTTGTGTTTAAATAAAGTTCCGCGAGCGCGTGGGACGACACTTCGACAAAGTCACTGTTCGCTCTCACTCACTCTCTGTGTCGGGAAGAAACTTGGCCGGGCTGAGGGAGAGAGAGAAGAGGCAACTTTGATTAAGCACACCCCAAGCCTGTGTGCGCGAGCGCGAAAATGAGTATAGAGCCTTTGCGCCGGTGCGCGCCCAACGCAGCGGAGAAAAGAACAACTTGCTACGTGCGCGCGTTTGACAAAGTTCGAATGATTAAAGGAGGCAAAGTTTCGCAATAACTCGCGAATTTATTGCGTAATCTTGCCTAAGTATGTTATTTTTTCTTTTTATTGTTTCATTAGCAGCTTGATAAGTTGTGCTCACAGAGCAGTTTTTTTAGTTCGATCTCTGTACACGTTGTTTAGACAATTTGAAAACAATTATTTGTTTATTTAAATACATCAACAAAATTTTTTTAATGTTAAAAACATACACGAGATTGGAACGATGATAATTGCTCTTAAAATTGATTGCAGTGGTAACAAAACAACAGAGTTTATTGTCCCTTATCATTCGTATCGTGAATTGATTAGAAAAATAAAAAATTGAGATAATTATTGAGCTTCACAATTGATTGATAAATGTCGTGCACGCTAACAACATTAGAATTAGAATTTTATTTTCATGAAATGAACTTGTACATTCGAAAAGTAACCATTTTATTTTGTAAAGAATGTTTTTATGTTCTAAATTGATAATTACCTGCATGTCACTTAGCATGTTTACTTTATCTTTCTACCATCTCGGTCTATACATAGACGAAAATAAAAATAATCACGTATTCACTGCGGCACTTTGCTGAAATTAGTTGCGCAACTGTTTGATCATGGCATCAGCATTGATACCGCACGGTGTGTATGCACGGCGTCAGCAGGAAAACACCAGCAGCCAACAGCCCAAGCAACAGCAGCAGCAGTGTGTTACGTCATTAACTGATTAGTCATGTTCTCGCGTGTGGTTACACTCACGCTCGCGGTAAACAGTAGTTTTCTAGCCGCAGAATGGACCTGTCGTGCCTGCTTCTCGCGGTCGTTCTAGCCTCGGTAATAACGTATTGGTTTTTAACGAGAACGCACGGCCACTGGCTAGAGCAAAATGTGCCGTGCATGCCAGATCCCGTGCCTGGCTTCGGCCATATGTTTCCCGTCATCGCCCTCAAGGAAAATATGCCCACTTTCGCCGAAAGGCTGTACAAGCACACTGACAAGAGCATGGTAGGTTTTTACTTTCTGCGAAAGCCAGGGCTACTGGTGCGCGATCCGGAGTTGGTCAAGTGCGTGCTGCAGACGAATTTTTTGAGCTTTCGGAACAACCAGCTTCAGCTCGATTGGAATAATGATCCTGTAATGGCGCTTAACCCGTTTTTTACGGGGGACGCCCATTTGTGGAGAACGGCGAGGGCCCGGACAACTAATCACCTGTCAGCCAAGAAATTAAAGTCTCTATTTATTATTTTTAATGAAGTTTGTGTTAAGACAGACGCGTACGTTGACAGAAAAGTGCAAGAAAGTGGCGGTCTTTTCGAATGTGAACTCAAGGAACACTTTCTTAAATTTACCGGTGAAGTTGTCGCCAATTCCGCGTTTGCCATCGAAGGTCAAAGTTTCGAGGACAATCCTGACCGATTTTCCTTTACAAACGTGGCAAAAACAATATTCGAGCCAACTGTGGTCAATGGTGTCAAACAATCGCTGCTTTTTTACATGCCAGACTTTGCCAAACTTTTGAAAATGAGTTTTTTGAGCAACAAGGCTGACGATTACTTTAGGCAAACCATTAAGGCCATCATTAAACAAAGGAAGCAAACAAGTAATGGCGCACCGAACGATTTTTTGCAATTCTGCCTAGAATCCAATACCGCCGATGACATTGACAGTATTATCGCTGACATCATCATTTTCTACAGCGACGTTTACGAAACTTCCAGTACCACGTTAGCTGCCCTCTTCTACTATCTTTCCGAAAACAAAGACGTTCAGAGCAAACTTCGCGAGCAGATTCTCTCCGTACTAGAAGCGAACAAAGGCGAAATTACTTACGAGTCTCTAAAGGATTTAAATTATCTGGAACAAGTTATGTTCGAAGCTCTTCGTTTATGTCCACCGCTTGGCTCGCAGATGAAGGTTTGCACAGAGGAAGTCACGCTTACGGGACCTGACGGTTTGACGTGCACGCTTAAACCCGGATCTCCTGTGATCATCCCGGGTATGGCTCTTCATAGAGACAGCAAATATTGGCCAGATCCAGAAGTCTTTAATCCCGACCGGTTTAACCCGGACAATCAAGCCAATCGTAATAAATACGTTTATTTGCCGTTCGGCGAGGGACCTAGAATGTGCGTTGGGGTTCGACTGGCTACCATGATGATAAAGCAAGTGGTTTGCGCGTTGCTTGCGAAGTATTCGGTGGAACCTTCGTCGAAAACAAAATTGCCACTGGAAATGGAGCCAACGTCTTTTTTGACACATATCAAAGGTGGATTGTGGGCTAAATTTAAAAAATTGGATCGAGACAGCTGATGCTTCTTTTTGAATAAAATATGTATATAAAGTTTGAATTGAAACACTTATTTGTAAATAAGAACATAAAGTTCTTTTTGAATAATATACTATAATACACTTTTATTACATACTGTTCCTTGAACAATTTATTGCCATTTACACTTGGAAAAAAGTTTCGTAATCTTATCTGGCTAACCTCATATTACATAACTTAATACATTGCAAATTTTCTTGAAATGAAAAATTTAACTATTCAATAAAGCAATTGTTTCTTTTTCTTGTTACAATAAAATACATATTCTATATATTTATATTCAATACCAAATATCACTAAGTTTTATATTATTCCTCCCTACGTTAGCATAGTAAATAGCTCCAGTTCTGACGAATGGCAGTCCATTTATCTCTTTTTAAAATCTAAGTGCGCAACGTCCACGTACATGCTGATGTATACTCATTCATCATTTTGTCTCTATTCCACAACAATTTTAAAAATAGAAAAAAACGCGTTCGCTCGACTCTTCACTATATACCCTCGTACAAATCTGAAAAACATTTTCCTACACATGAAAATCAACGGTACGAGGGACAAACGTCGTAAAAAAAAGGTGAAATCTCCCTATTATCAAAGGCACACCTTATATCCTTCCGCAGCCGCAGCGCCGGCGCACTCAGGAAGTTATGCGCTCCTATCGAGGATATAGGCGGCAAAAATCGCGCCCGCCTCGTGTATAATGCAACGGAGCATTTTGTAGTAATGCGCCGCATCTTCGAGGATATATATACACACGGGCGAACCCTATACACTGCACTCTCGAAGGCGCCGGAGCGCGAGGGCGCGCGGCTCTGAATACTAAGGCACATCGCGCTTCAGCTCGCGGCTCCAATAAACCAATCGACTCTCGGGGATATGGCCTGGCTAAAGCTTGCCGCGTATATGTATACGTGTTATACACACATACATGCACGGCCGAACGAAAGGATGACGCGAATTTAAGGCGCCTACCAAGCCTCGCCAGCAGCAGCCGACTAGAGAAAAGAGATAGCGCAAGACGCGGTGTAAAGGAGAGCTGGGAGGAGGAGGAGGAGGAAGAGGGTCAAGGGAAGAAAGGGGGGAAACATCCCTGTATCTTTACGACCTCCCAGGGACATAAACTGACGTTATCCTTCGCGCTATAGCCGTGGCTCTCTCACTCTCTCTCTACCTCCCTGTTCTCATTCCTTGTACTGGTGCACACTTATATACATGTACCAACGAACCCTCCTCCAGAAACCGTATATATACACGTGCACACGCAGGCTGGTATATATACAAGGGGGTGAGGACACAATGTTGCGGCGACTCGTCGTCGTCGTCTTAGGAAACCGTTTCTATTCTCCGAACGGCGCGGATCAAGCCGTGGACCGGCGCGTGTGTACGTGTATATGTATATGCGAGCAGAGAGGCCGGGAACGGGGGGCGAGATAGCGGTACCGTCATCTCCCTGGGCGCGGGTGGAGAGACTGGCTGCTCGCGACAACTCTGTCCCTCTCACTCTGCTGCTGTGTGACTCACGCTGTATGTGTGTATTACAGGCGAACGCGAAACAGACATCTACACACAGAGAGAGTCGCGACGACGATGATGAGCCGGTGTAATGGGGTCGTGTGTACGCTAGGCGCGTGTATACACGTGCGGGTAGAGGATAGAGAGGGACAGAACGAGAAAAGGTCATCCCAGGAAGTAGGGGCCCGTTAGTGGATTTGTACAGCTGCCTCAAAGAGGCTTTGGTTGTTGTTTCCAGGAGGTAGGTCTACGCCAGGAGAAAGAGGAGAATCTGACGAAACTACTGCTAATTGCTCGGCGGGCTTGGACTTCCGGACTATTGGTTTCTCGCGTCGCTGGAGATCCTTTTGCGAGAGTATCGCGAAAAAGGGCCGCGCGTGAACTAATTTTATAGAGAACAATGCACGTGGTGTAATGGAAGAAATTCAAGCTTTGCGATTAGCGCGTTTACGATTGTCTTTAATGCGTTTCTGGTTAACGTAATCCAGGAATTTCGATAAATTCAAAAATGTGTACGATATAATTCGAGTTAAACACTGACATAATCCAAGTTAGCCCGGGTGGGATTTGAATCTAAAGCCTCTCTTGATCCAGAGGATGTATGTTTGAACCACAGTCTCTGGTTTTAGCTATTTCAGCGAAATTAGAAGTATAAAGCAAAACATGTTAAATGATAAAATATGTATGAAAATAAAAGTGTAAGCAAATGTACAAAACAAGCAATTTTTTCTGTTTATAATGCAATACATTTTTATGGATAGTCTAAAAATATATATATTATATCGATTTAAATATGATTATTTGTTATCATAGCAAAAATAAGTTCTCCTTCGCGATTGACAATGTTACGACGCAAAACTATAAAATAATAAAAATTAATGAAAAATAAATAGTATTATATCGTAATTGTAAATATAGAAAATGATTGTTATTATATGTAGTATTTTCTAAGGAAACATTGTTCCGTTTAAAACGATATATATAAGCAATATTGAAATTAATTATATGCACTAATTAATATGTTTCTGTGATAAATTGGTTTTCAAGAAGGATATATTATCAGGTTTAAGGCGCACAAAAAATTTCAATAAATAAGAGCATACACGTGTTCTACACAAAAGCTCTTTTAACGGAGTATTACTGCGTATATTGTCGGTACGAACACGTTTATTATAGCTTGTGTAAAGAGTACAGCTTTGCGTTGATTTATTATCGCGCTTAAGCACTGTAATGAATAGATAGTTGTTGACGCGGAACAGAAAACAAGATATTTTTAATCCACATGCTAATTTTTTCGCATATTTTTATTACTCGTAAATCAGAAGTAAAGCAGAATTAATTATTAAATATAATAAATGAACTAAAAAAATGACCAACATTTTAATTTTACAAGATGAACATCAGGTACTTGATTATTTCTTTGAATGAACCGTTTTAATTGGATAATTTCTGACAAAGTGTAAGCCTTTGCAGTCACATTGCATCAATTTTCATTAGATCTTTTTGTTATTCCAAAGCGCGTTTACTTTGTCTTTCAAATTTCCTTGCTCTACAAACTATAGGAAAAAGGAATCTTATTACAATCACTCGTTCGGATTCCCTTGAGCTACAAACTACAAGGAAAAAGAATCTTTATTACAATTCTCCTTGTTGCCGAGAGAAACAGACTGTATAGCTCAATGGCGAAAACACGTTTCAGCCCGACCTTTCAATCTATTCAGTAAAGAGTTTTAGAATTGTTGCGCGCCTGCATGCTAATATGATTCAAGCTAGTCTACGAATTTTATTTACTTAATTAATTCTATTGAACACGTATAAAATCGTGTAGTTTCCGCGAAAAAACATGCGGTAGAAATAACTATCCTACGTAGTACACAAAAATCTTCTTATATTTACGCGGGTTTGGTAATCTACTTATAATATTTGAAAAATAACTATGAAAATTTCGTTTATAAATGCTATTTATGATAGTAAATCACGAATACTTAGAATAACAAGATTTTATAGTAATTTTTACAAAAATTTGTTGGCATTTTCATTGTAATTCATAAATATATGTAACATTTACTTTTTTGTAGTCAAGGTAGTTATATAATTGAACTAACAGGGCTACTATATATTTTATTATCATATCATTATTGCAGCATAAAGTTGGGTACTTATACAATAACGGTTCTAAAATTTTCTCTTGAAGAGTATTGTACTTTTCTGTAGTCGATTTTTCCAAAATGAAACGAGATTCGAAATTAATGTTTTTCAGTATAAGCTTGAAAATAGAGTCTGATTATTTAACTGAGAAAAATAATAACTTGAAACAGATAACTAATGAAGCAGAAACTACTAGAACATAATGTAATTCTGCACGTATAGACTGTAGACAAAATCCTAGTTATTGTGCTCACGCGACATATTCGGAGAGACTCCCCTCGCGATGTACAAGGATGGAAAAAATCGCAAGTTTCCAGCGCCTGTTTTCTCGCGCGAAAAATCGACAATGCAGCGCCGCATTCGCGCACCAGGGGAAACGAGAAGGCAAAAAGAGCGAAAAAGACAGACGTAGAACGAGCGAGAAAGAGAGGGATCCTCGTGGAAATGTGCTCGATCTTCGTCTCGATGCTCTGAGGTGACGAGGTCTCGCGATGCATATCAAATTTTTCTTTCTACCATTCTCCATTATCGCGTCAGTCTACGAAAGGCGCTGCGTTGTGATAACGAATGATGCAGTCCATTATCGCTCTACGCCGCTGTAGAACTCGTGACGATTCTTTATTTGCGCGTTGCTTGAGCATTGTTAGTTGTCTAGTAGTGTATATAGACTTCGTAAACGAGATCTGGAATTCTATGCATAGAGTTAAAATATTGCTAATAATGTTATGAATTATTATTGATTTATATTTATTTGAAGATTCGATGATTTCATTTGAAGAGCCTTAAAATCAAGTGGCTTCTCCAACGAACTTGTCTACTTCGAAACTATAAACAAATTTAGTAGCTCAATTTGGACCAGAAATACATCTAATTAAATAATGATGATAAAATTAAGATGGCGCTTAATTGTTTTTAGAAATAATAAACATTATTTCTTCTGAAATAATTAAAATCAACGAAATTCATTACCTTGGCTAAGAATCTTCTATCAGCTTAAGCAAATATTTTTATATTATTCGCTAGGTAATTATCGAAAATTTCAACCTCGAGCCTGTATTTATTTGCTTTATTCACCCATTAATAGTTGCTATTTACTATATGCTTCATAAGGAATAAAACCGGAGAGATCTTTTTGAAGAGGTTAACCTATTTCCAACTGAACTAGAATCTCGTATTCATAATGTGTAATAATACTCTATTTTAATAGACCATTCGTGAATGAAAAATGCCCATTACATGCACAGATAAACAATAGGCGTTGATTACATAATAATGTCTCTCTAACACTCAGAAAATCAACACTCAATAATTTGTTAAATAAAAAGTTCAACGTAAATAATAGAATCATTCACCAATTAATTATCAAGCTCTAAATTACAGACAATCGCAACCTCGGTCGCAACTACATCCCCAACACTCGGAAACATCTATACCGTAATTCAGAAAAAGTCGTATCACACGTGTCCTCGTAGAGATTTATTACGTAATACATATATATTATTAGTCGCAATAGCGTCTCGAGAATGACCAGCCCCCGCATGACAAGCCGGCAGTGAGCACCAATCGCCCGTCTCCTCCGCGCAATCCATAAATTTTTATTCGCATGTGTGCGCGAATTCATTCGCAATAGACTTACTCATTGGGTACGCGCGCGAATCTCATCCAAGCCTCCCCCCCCCCCTCTCTCACTCTCTCTCCTCTCGTTCAGTTGCCGATTCAACTGTCAGAGTTATAAGTGATTGCCGGCGATGCAGCGCCAGCTTCATTTCACGTTCCATCGGTTCCCGCGCGAGCTAACTCGCTTTCCACCTATATGCGAATCGTCGCAATTCCTTCGTGTCCTGCGCAGTGCAGCTGTTGCCGCGTCGACGCTCGCGGAGTATAATGAAGGGTCATAACGATGGACATTTTTTTTTCCCGTTGACTGAGTAAATTACGTTTTCTTTTCTCTGTTTAGTCTTATGTTATTATAGGAGATTAATTATTGTCCAAATGGGTATTGTTGATAAATTATTAATCACTATCTCGCTTTTATACAATAAGGATACCATCAGCTACTTATTAAATAATATTAAATGAAAGCTCTTTTATACCTTCTAAATATTATGTTTGTATGTTTACAGATGTAACATAAACTATCGTATATAAACAACATTTCTGACATTTTCATATTCCATATTTACAGATAAAATTTGAAAATACGTAGCATATACAATTTTTATAAGATTTCTCGTTTTACATCAATGTCGAAGTCTATCCTATACTCATGAGCTTATCTTTCATAGTACGATTCTAAGCTGAAATACGATTTTTCCCTGTATATATATATATATGTATATCGGTGTACAAAAGTTTAATCCGTCAGTTACAAAAATAACCGTGTTTTCTTAGCGATAGAAAAACATAATCCTTGGGGTATTACTGTGAATTTATTATTTTCGTACATAATATAACCTTTTATTTGAAGAGCTAGCATAGTACACATTTAGCAGCTGATCAAAGTAATATAAAAATAGGGTGACGACTATACTTGGCAATAAACTAATACACCATTTTAATCAAACTTTATAATAATACCTGAAGCCATTCAATTAATATTAATTCTCCTGTAAGTAAAATATAATATAGTACTCGAAAAATCTGCATCTCATTCAAGATCCTCCCTTCCTCGAAAAATGAGTAATAAGCATGAACAGAAGCATCCTTATAATGAGAATCTCCATCTCTCCCCTCCAATCCCCACGCGGAATTCATTTTTCAGCGCGAGCCATTCACAAGCGAGCCTCTTCGTCCTGCTTTGCCACAAAAGCCAAAGCCGTGGAGAAGGGGACGCCTAATAAGACTGATCAAGACGAATGCCTACCATCTGCGAGCGAGATCCAGATTCTACTTTATACACCCACACACATATTATATCCGCATCCTCCAGAGAGAAAATCTCGAATCATGACAGGGAAATCGCTGCTCCCGGTCTCTTAGACTCCTATGGTCCGAGGGTATCGGGTTCAGTGGATGGTCTCGGGTTAAGGTCAGACACGGGGATATAAAGGCGCGCGCTGTGAGAAGCCGTGAGAGCAAGACGAAGAAACGAATAGAGCAAGACATACGAGGAGAGAGAGAGAGAGGTATAGCGTAGCGAGGCGGTAGTATTGACGTGTCGAGGTGGCTTTTAAATATTGCAACCGAGTCACGTTCCGGAGCGCGCCGAGGCCGCACGTCGTGTCCCTCGTCTTCTTCTTCTTCTTCTTCTTCGTCGTCGTCTTCTTCTCTCGCTCTCTGCCGCTCCCGGGGAAGAAGAGAGACGGTGGGGCGGCCGCGCGAAAGTGTCCCGAAATATCGTCCCGCCTCTTAGGAGATACACGTGCGTTCGTTCCCATCTTTTCCCCGTCGCGCTGTACATATAGTCTGCGAGAGAGAGCACACGCGTCCCGCAATATATAGGAGGAAAGAGCGCGTGTGTCCCCTCTGGCGTTCGCTTAGGAGAGCTGTACTAATCCGCGATGTTTCGCCCCTCTTTATGCGGGATCGCCAGACTGCACGGGAATTCAAATTCTTTGCGGTGCGGCTCTATTTTTGGCCAGCCGACGTCGCTATGGGGTGTGTCGCCCTGCGACAGCAGCTTACACGCTATACACTTTGCACTGAAAAACTCTTTGTCGATTTTAGATTTTTATTTGCTTGTATAAAGGGGGAAGAGAGACTTGAAAAAAAAAACAACACGATTTTCATAATTATTTCATGATAAGCGGAATTTGTTTAGTTTCCAAACAATAATGTAAAGTGGATTGTTTATCATCTAAACAATGTTTTGCATATAGCATACCATGAATAATTTCCATAATTTATTCATCCTGGTCAAAACTCATATTTTCAGTCGTGTATAGAGCATTCAGTTCGTAAGCGCAATTGTAGGTACGGTTAGAACTAATTTAAATTTACATTTAAGTAGGTTCAACAAGGTTCTTTGTTTTGCGCATAATTTACTGTAGTGGTTAGTAACAATTATTCGGCGAACACGGTTTAACGAGTAAATAGCAATTTGGATTTCTCTCGTATTCCATAAATTATATCACTTACTAGGGCATAACTTATAAGTTAATAGAAGTTTATATTACGGTAAAATGACAAAAAAGACATTAATAAAAAAAAAAGATTCCGTTACAGTTTATTTGAATTCAAATAAAAGTTAATAGAACAGAGTTATTCATTTGCGTAGTGACAAATTCTAAACAAATATACTTTTTTTACATTGTAGGGTCTTCGTGAAAAAAATAAAAGATATTATTGCATTCCTCTACTTCTCGTTCAGAAAAAAGTGTGCCATATCTATAAATAATGAAAATTGGACGACGTCTAATCGATAGTAAACATCCTATATATTCTCTCTAACTGAAATAATAGACCGAACAAGGATATTCCTAAAACCACCGCGTCGTAAACTACGATGATTCCCAACATAAAACGTAGGCAATACGATCGCCACGACCCTCATTGATTGCCTGAACTAGGCTCCGATGAGACGCAAATCGCACGCGACTCGACGATCGCGCGACCTTCGTTCCCTACCTCCCTTGGCTCGAAAAAATAAAGACCGACAACGGCGACAACCATCAAGTTAATACTCAATAATCAGCTGATTAGAAAATGCTAGCCCCCCGCGTACACTATATATACGTAACTCGCCGCCTCGCAGGCGCTGACTCATCCTTAGACCTTCGCCATCGAGTTCAAGGTTACTACATATTTTCCGCCTCCTTTGAAATCGACTTCCCCCCCTACCCCCTTCATTACGCGCTCACGCTTTCACGGGGGGGTAGGGGAGAGCACGAAAAATCAAGGGTGCGAGAGAAATAATAAAGCGACTGTGTCCTACATAGCCAGCGGACCTCGAACTAGGCGGCAAATTGACAAAACGAGCGGGTGTTGCTGTTGCTCTCCTCGCGATACGAGAAAAATAAAGGGAAAATGAGAGCCTCCTTTTTTCTTCCCTATATTCATTCGATCTCGCGTCTATATAGGATATGGCCTCTAAGAAAGCCCGCGCGCACGGCTGCCTTTAATCAGCGCGAATTCCACGAACTCTCTCAAGAAAGTATAGAGATAACTATATATATAAGAGCGATGATTGGCTCTATACACAAGCACATATAAACATACAGACACACAAGGAGTCTCTACCTGCAGACTGTCGCCGAGGCGTTATTAATAAGTCCGCCAGTGAGAGCCGATAAAAATAATCATACACAGCCGCGCTGGCGCGCACTCTCTCACGCCCACCCCTGATGGGCTAGGTGCTCCTTTCTCTCTCTCTCTCTCTCTCCCTCACACACATATAGGTATACAGTCTCTATACCCCCTCCCGTTACTGGCACGCGCGTGCAGCAGCAGCCAGTGTCACGTGCGCGCGCGTGTACAGCCAGCAGCCTCTCCCCCCTCATCGTCGACCCCGACATAGACGAGAACTGCTGAAAAATCGCAGAGGAAAGAGAAGCGCGAAAAAAAACGAAGAAGAAGAAGAAAGAAAGAAACACGTTTAGAGAAGACTTACCAGAAGATGCTGCGTATCTACGTTACTGAAGGCTGCGAAGTCTCTCTTCTATCCTTCCTCGCGCACCCTCTCGCTGTACTTCTATATAATCACACACTCGCGCGTTCTGTTGCAGAGAGAAAGATCCGCCCGCGCGTCTGACAGCACTCGGCCGCACTGTCTTTTACTACTGATTCGCTCTATCGCTCGTGTTTACGTTTTCCCCTATATATACATACAGCGCTCGCTCTATATTATATGTATATCTCCTTCTCCCTCTCGCTCTTCCTGCAGCGACAGTATAGCAGAGAGTAACAGCAGCAGCAGCACGACGTTTCGACGTGTACACAGCTCCCCTCCCTCACTACGGTCCTCTCTATCCTTGTCTCTCACCACGCGCGATATTGCCACGGCACTGCACTGCTGCTCTGATGGCTCGTCGTCGTCCTCTCGCAGCAGTAGCGAGAAAATTCGGCGCGTCCTCCGTAGCGCGCAGGCCTGTGTGCGTATACTGTGACGTGTGCCAGTCCCCGATATAAAGGTTAGCGCCGAAAAACCAGCAGCAGCCAGCAGTCGAGCTCAATGTGTGTATGCTAGCTTGTAGCTCTATAGGGTGTAGTTCCGCGCGAGGACGTCGCGAGGCGCTGTGTGCTGGCCTTTCGGGGGTGCTAGCTGCGCGCACACAGAGAGAGAGAACAGAGCGCGCACGAATGAGCGAGGGTAGCCGCGAGGAGAAGGGAGAGGAGGAGGGGGAGAGAGGCAGGACGCCGAGGAGACTCTCGCAGCTTGCTGATATGCCACCCCTCCGCGCGGAATGCCACCACCAGGGCCGTGAGTAATGCCACGCGAGCCCCCCGTGGCCTCGCTCTTTTTTATTTGACTTCGCCCGTGTGCTGCCTTGTAGCTCTCCTCGTGCTCTTCGGGGCTTTTTGCGGGGAGAAATGAGCTTTCCAAGTTTTCGGCGTGCCGAGGGAGGGAGAAAGTACGGGATGTTGCGCCTGCTCTGCCTCCTTTTTTTTACCCTGGATTTTCAAGGATTTTATTGGCTTCTTTTTAGGGCTGCACCAAGTGTTGTTTTGGCATATATATCTTTGTTTCCCCTCATAATTATTCTATAGTTTTGTCATGTGTGCTTTCTTTTCATGCGGGGAAAATTATGGAAATTTCCGACTGCGGATGTTATGACGAATGCGGACGAGTTTTTGGGCCAACGAATCGGTGAATGTGTGTCGGTTTTTCCGAAAATACGAGAGAGTCTGCTTGCGGAGGACGTGGGTGTACAAGTGACGCAGTTTGCGCTACCGTAACTCTCCAACAGCTCCATATATTTCAATAAAATATTTCAGCTACCGGGGATCTGTTAGTCGAAACCAGATTTTATGACCGATCAAATTTACCACCCTAGCTTCAAGATATTTTTTACGTATTTGACAAAGTTACTTATACTTACAGATGACGTCAATAAAAATATGAACAAGTTTGTTATAGGATATTTGATCCTGCTATAATTTCAAATTTCAAATGAATCAAATTTATTCGGACTTCAAATTTATTAAAATTTCTAACTCAATAGTCGATTGTAATCCGATGAGGCATAATTTAGTATACATATATTAATGAACAAGTAGGTATATTCCTGTCTGCGATATTTAACTGCAAATTAAGAAAAATATTCTGTTTAAAAATAATATAATGGTTAATCTAAAACTTTCCCTATTTTAAAAATTTTTTATGAAAACACAGAGTATTGATCGTGCAACATTTTGACAATTAGTAATATTTAATCCTTCAATTCTTTTTATCACCCTTTCAATCTCATTTGATTATTTATTGAACATATTTATAAAATCGTCTTAAAAGAACACGTATGGAAATTGACAACTTTTAACGAGAGCTTTCATGTATAGTTCAACATATATGTTCAAAAGAAGTTTATTTATTATCGCGATCTGCATACAGCTGCCATAAATCAATACTTGATTAAACGCCGAGGACATATTGGATATGCATGGAAGGATTTTGCAATTAATACAACGGAAGCTAAATTAACTTTCAATATTTAATGAAGAAATTGATAAGTATGAAATTTAATCAAACTGAGGTTACATTAAATATTTTTGCTAAAAATACAATATCTTTACTTAACGAAGATTTTTAAATTACTTATTTATATATCATAATTATCAAATTCAATGTTTGAACTCCTTTTCAATTACATTCAAAACCAGAGAAAATAAGCCAGCTAGTCTACACATTATAATTATTCCCACCCCCAGGACCTCAATCATCCTCTTAACCAAATCTAAAAAAATATATTCCAAACTTTTCACGACTGGCGATACCCCGCGTTCATATAATTGACGCTCGAATAATTCACGTGCAATTAACCTTCCTCGCAATTATCTCCCTATCTGTAACGTAAAACTCCACCGATCTCGCACACGCGTCACCCTACACTCAGCGACCTTTTGTTTGTGGAATTCCGCGCGCGAGGAACGTCGAGAGGAATATCCTGCAGTCGTCCGTGTGGTGAAAACCGAGAATTGGGCTAAATTACCAAACGCGTCGCTATCCCTTTCTCCATCCCCACCTGTGAAACTTTAAAGAGCGGGTGCGGAAAGCGATTAGCGCGCACGCGATCCTTCGATAATTAATGACCAATGATGGAGAAAACAACGTGGCAGGAAATAAAGAGAGAAAGAATAGAGCCCGCGCGCTATATACGCCGTCCGAATTATTGACTCTTCAAGTGCGCGCCGTGCGCTAGAACCGAAGCGAATGCCAATTGTGTTGTGTGTGCATACGAGGAGGGGTCGCGTATATACGTATAGATATATAGGATGTGCATTTGCGAATTGCGATCGATCGAGTCGAGAAAGAGAAGGAAATAACGCGGATCGGGTGAGCGGGAGAGAGAGGGAGAGCGCGAAAACGGAGGGCGGATTGATGAAAGGAAATTACTTTTGACCGATTGAACTTGTTGTGATGCTGCGAGAGAGTAGGCGGCCTCGGGGAGCGAGGCCGATTTCACGTTAGGAGTGAAACAATTAACGCCTGCTGCTCCCTTTGAGCTTTAAGAATGATTCGAGATGGAAGGAGATTGCTTACTGCAGTTTTTGCCCCCTTGTCGAGCACAGTATATTGACGATTTTATATATACTTATTCCCGGATCCTTTCTTTTTCTCCAACACGTATAGCGTGATTTTATTATTTTAACTCTTATATAATGCTAACCATTATCCCATATTTTATTCTATATATTTATAGAAATGTGTTTTATTAAAAAATTTAATTCTATTTAATCAAAAGTTAATTAAAATGAATTTCTTGTTTTTTTTTTCAGAAATTTTACACCAGATATATGGTATTTTATATTAGCTTATACAAAAAATTGAATTTCATTTCGGGAAAATTTAATTAACAATCTTTTTAAAAAAAATGCTTGGCGTTATGAAATATTAAATAATGTACGGCATTGGTCACCTGACGCATACTACGAATTGAAAATTCATTACATAATGTCAAAAAAGCCTACTGCCAGATCGATTTCCCATGTAATTATATATCATTGGCTTCAATTTTCACGCCTCCATCGTCGCTCGCCCGTAGTGAGCGGTTACATACACCGCCTGATAAACTTTAAGCGAGCAGCCATTCGAAACGTTCGTTTATTCGAAAATCAGCAAGAGCAGAGCATGCCGAACGAGGGGCCAATAAATTTCTAAATCCAGCCGGCAGCCACTGCCGAAGTATTTCGCCGTCCTTTTCCTCTCTTCCGCCTTCCGTTTTAATAATGCCGGGATGGGGGTCTCTCGTCGGTCCTCGTCGCGCGCAGGAGAGAGAAAGAGACAGAGAGGGAGGCGCTCAGGACCTGGTGTACTTTAACGCTTTGGCCATATGCAAAAGACAGGCAGGCAGGCGGCCGTTAGGTTAGGCCGGAGGGAAAGAGAGAGAGAGGAGAGAAAAGAGAGAGAGAGAGAGAGAGAGAGAGAGAGAGAGAGAGAGAGAGAGAATACACGTCGAAGCGAGCGGAGCGCGAACTCGAGCACATTAGGGAAGGGTGATTGTAATTTCACACATGACGTAACGCATTCCCTCCTCCGCGCTTTCCTATACATATATATAATACACACACTCCTTCTCTCCATCTCTCTCTCCCTCTCTCTCTCTCTCTCGCGTTCTCTCCGTCTCGCTCTTTCATTCGATCCTCTTCTTGTTTAGCGGTGTATATATACGTATAGTAATATATATATATATAGGTACGGCGAGCTGCTGCGAAGAGGGGGGGAGAGATAGAGCGAGCAAGCAAGAAGCCCTTTTCTATTTACACCGGCTCGTTACTCCCTTCTTCTCTGCGGGCTCTTTCACCATCCCTTTCTCGCGCCTATCCCTTCGAGTTTCGCGCGCGTGGTGTGGCCTTTTGTTCGTCCGGGGAGAGAGAATGCGAGAATGAAAGAAAGAAAAAACGAAAACCGCAGACGCGAATGTCTCCGAGCTTCTGCAGGCCCTATAAAGCGTAATAATCGAAATTTTCAGGCTGGTTAAAGTTCCTAAACAGACAGCCTCTTTATTGCTCATTAAAAATGGCCTGCGAGGTCGCACGGATTGCTTTATTACCACCCGCTTTTCACTTTTCAGGCTAAATTCGTTCTGTCTGAGTGAAAAATAGATATCTTTATGGGATAATCATCAGAGACATGTCCTGAGTTTAATCTATTGAATTTTTTATATTTTAAGAGAAATATATTTTCATTATGTGCATTTGGAACCGTTTAAGTATACATTATTGAACTGTCATATATATTTTAAACTGCGAAGATTTCAGTCGAGATATTGCTGATATCCTTTTGGATCATGAATAATGCAAATGTACAATAAAATATACAAGGAGATAAAAGCAAAGTTCTAATCATTATTTAACTTATTTTTAACAGTATATGAGATTAAGGGGAGATATCGAGAAAAATGTACACGATTAACGTTTCAGGAAATTCTCATATTCTTGTATCTTTTAAGAATTGTTGAAAATCAGATAATTATCTAATGATATTTAAAAAAAAAACTTTTCTTTTAGGGGGCTAGATATCGTTTTAAGCCACAGAGAAGAAAAGTTGTTTTCAACATGAAAAAATTTTTTAATTATGCTAGAAATTCAGTCTCTAAAATATAACATTTTTAATACATTTTTTTCATCTCACAACTTTTCAAAAGTCACTGCATGGATTTCTAAGCCAAATGTCACTGTCCGCACGATTTAAAGACACTTTACAACTTTGGTCTGAGACTTGATTGTCTTGAAAAATTTTATATCGAAAAAATATTCGAAAATTATAATTCATTTACATCCCCTATTAGAATTATATAAAAAATTATTTAGTAAAAATAAGTTCACTATATATCTTATAATTATAGTTAACATTCTCGCTTACAGGTGGCTACACTGCACACTATACGCGAAAGTGAAATAGTGCTGCCAGGTTTATAAATATCTGTTTAAACTTTTGAAACAATAGCAATACTTGTGTAAAATTCATATTTTATATTATTTTTGAAAAGGCAGGTTTGCATGCTTAATACTTGCCTATCTTATCTACAAAAGTCATATTCATGAGTTTACAGCAACAGCACCTACGTTTGGCACGTTCGTTGTGTCAAGATAGAGCACTTCTGTCCCTTTTTAGGACATATGGTGTGTACGCTGCGCGTCGGTATAGGAGCCGCTCCAAAAAGGGACAGAAGTGCTCTATGCTTAGCACAATAAACCTACCCAACAGCGCTGATATGTTTTATCCCATTTTGCCTTTGATTTGATTAGTTCACTAGTGTAAACCTTAAAACATCATTTTGCGTTTGATTTAATTAGTGCACTAGTGAAAATCTTAAAACATCATTATACGTAGATACGTGCCAATTTTGTTCAGTATATACTAGAACTTTAAAACGACTTTCCACCATTTATATATTCTATGTGCAGTAAGTTTAATTAACTATTGAAATATTATCATTTTACTTAAATATTACTATTTACTAGTAACTATTTACTAGATAAATCAAAATTTACTTATGCTCTTTACTGCTCTGCCGAAAATTCAATATAAGCCAAGATTTCACTCTTACCTCTTTCAAACATTGATTTTCCCCGAAGAAATGCACGAAAATAAATAAACTCCCTTAATCTAATTTATTCGATTTATGCCACTAGAGACGGGGCCCCGGTGGCTTCTTGCTGCATAAAATCATCGTAAAAGCCTCCAATTAAATAATAAAAGCTCGAGACCAGTGGCGTAGGCTCCTCCCTCTCCTTGGACCATTTTTATTAATAACCCAGCGTAAAATTTGCATCCTCTCGGTCGATTACCCCACCTCCAGCTTGCGTTGCCGCACGCGCGGAATTGTCTTCCTCGCTCGAGTCTCGCGCGCTGATGTATTTTACAGGATACTTCCTCTTGCTGTCCCTGCTCTCACTCCGCCCTCCTTTTTTTCCTCGGCACGAGAGAAGGAGGAAGCTAGCCCAAAGGTCCCGGTGATATTTAATATCTCTTACTCGCGCCCTCGTGCGGCAGTTGTGCCCTAGAGAAAGAAAGAGAAAGAAGGTAAAAGCACGAGAAGATGAGAGAGAGGAGAGTGGAACAGATAGGGAGAGAAAAGGAGCCGGTCTGGCGCCTTATCAAAAATTAAAATTTCATTCGGCCAGACGGTGCTATCGAGAACAAGGATCCCGGCAGTTTCGAGGTACCAAATGTTGCGCCGACGAACGAGGAGAGCCCGCGTGCTAGAGGTATATGTAGCAGGAGGCGAGAGAAAAGAGAGGGAGAGGGGCGGTGGAGGCTGTAATCGCAAGTGAAACTAACTTTTGTTCTCCGCGCCTATCCCTCCCTTCCAGCACACGGGCAAGTCTCATAACGCGAAAATGGGAACTTTCCATCGACTAGTAGTTTCTTAGCGCCCGCGCGTGGATTTCTCTTCGCGCCGACATACGCTCTCCGATGATTTCGTTTGCAGTAAGATACCGACTTGCTGGTAAATTGTTAACAAAAAATATTTGCTGAAGATTCAGAAGTTTTTCATCAACAAAATGACGATATTCTCACAGGAAATCATTCTTGCGTACAATTTCACTGTGTATTCCTCATAAGTACTTCAGATCTGTTGAATGCGGGTGAGTTTTAGTGTATTACACAGCAGCAATATATTTGTTTCATTGGTCAGTATATTATACTTAGGGTCGTTCTGTAGTTAGTAAGATCCTCGCCACTTTTATGCATATTAAAAGTTTTCATCATTCTAAGGCGACTTTTTCAGTTTTGTATTATTCATCCAAAATTTCTCACAATTTACATGAGCATGATAGCCTAACGGTTTTAGTACATACGAATTTCAGTCTATTTGGAGGGTACAGTTACTTCGCGACCTTTTCTTAGTTGTACACACAGTGTACCGTTCATCTTAGACTGTGCTAAAACTTTTTCGTTCAGAAATAAGATCAGTTAAATTTTAACAGTTTGGCGAGGTCGAATTATTACTAATGAGATCAGCTAAATGTTTCGCCAGCCAATCCTTACCTTCTTTTTTTTTCTTTCTCTTTTTTCTTTCAGCTAAGCCTTAGTGCATAATCTGATGAGATTTCTCAACCGAGCTGTAAAAGAAGGAGCTGATTTTTTTTTTTTGGCGGAATGAAAAAACACAGGAAGAGAGAAAACTGTGTTTTTCAATTAAATCTAAATATAAACTAATACTAGTCCAGTCGATTTCAGAAAGATCTTCACGGGATTAAGTTGTATGAAAATAGCGGCAAGAAATGCTGGACTGACATGCCTGTTCAAAGGAAGAAACCCGAGAATATCACTGAAGCAAATGTAATCGAACGTCGAGTTCACGCAGTGCCATCATAAGGGGACTTTGTTTCGTTGTAGACGAAACTTACCAGATAACATCTAAGATTCGTTAATTTTAAGGACGTGCAATGTCAGTGATAATCTTTTGAACATCTGTTAAATGCGGTATCAGTGATTGATCATCAAATTGAACTATTTTCAAATTTTTTCTCACATTAAAATTCATTGTTAATTGATTTTTTGTTTCGATTAACGAGGTTGCAAAGAGCGATTAGATTTTTTCAAAAGATGAGTGATTATAGTGCTTGAAAGATTAGAGGTGCGGCAATTACCTTACTCAGACACATTGTTTTTCGTTGGATAATCTTTCATCGGATCCTTTTCACTCTTGGAGTTTTTGATTACATGACCAAATTAAGAGCATTTGACGAAATGTAATATGCGGCCTTCATACAACATCCGAACCGGCTGATAAAATTATATGGCCTCAATTTAATGAATAAATTTAATATCCCAGTTTATTCTGAATGAAGCAAGGGCTAGTTTTCTAATTATGGCCTTGCACACAGCTCCGATGAACAGATACAAACGATAACATGGATTACTATCTATATATCTGAGGAATAGAAGGAATAAGAAGGAACAGATCGATTGTTCTTCTCGTTATTCTTGTTATTCTCAACGGTATACCATTGTCTGACATTTTGCTTGAGGACGCCATGTAGTGACATAAGCCTCGGATTCAATTAAAAGTTATACTTTAATTCCAGACCGCCTTTTCTCAATGCTGTCCTGTTACATACAGCTATTTATGGTGAGAGAATCAACGTCCATGATCGCAGTACTGTTACCGATGAAAAGAAATCACTTTTAGACATTAATAGACATTTTAATACATGCACTTTCAGTTCTTTTAGAAGACTATAGGGTTAATCAGCCTTAAAATGCCATTTTTCGTATCTTCTGAGGAAGAAAATCTATCTTTCGGGTTCTCGCGGGTACCTAAGATAATGCGCTCCAAGATTTCAATGAGAAAGGAATTCCTTTTAGCTGCATAAACTGAAGTGAATGGTTTATGAATCACGGTATGTTCACCGAAGCTCCTCTTTCGTGCGCTATATATAGCACTAGCATATTCGACCGCGCGAGCGCCGGATGAAACTCCCACGATAATCGAAAGATTCAAGCTAGGTCCAATTAAACTTGCGTAAGCTTTCTCTAGTGTAATATTATATTATGTAATATTCTTTTCTTGGAGTTGATGTATGTATATAGGCCCCTCATTCGTATATGACTGAACCCAGCGCTGCGATCGTTTAAAGTGCATAATTTGGCTATCCTTCCTAAAACATCTATTCATATCTGAAAATATTTCTCGCACCGAAAAGCATCTAATACTTCATGGAAGAACTTATATTTTTATTTAACATGAAACCTATTGTTCATATTTGAAACATTACATTAAAATCCCCTGTCGGCTTGTATATGTACCAGCATATACCTAAGTTCCATCAAATATAACAGCTCGATCGGCGTATAACGTAAAGCTGGAGTTGCGCGCAGGCAGCACGCGCTTAAAAGCCATAAGTAAGATATACGAGGTCGCGATTTTATGCACAAGGCGCGCGCACTCCATAAACACGAAATTCCCTTTACAATCTATCGGAAAGAAAGGCGCCGCGGGGAGAGCTCAAAGCCGCTCAAAGTGTCAATAACTCGGTGCGCGGGCGAGCGCGTGCGCTGAGTCGCCGCTTGACTTCCCCGGCGCGTAATTCCTACGGTGCAGGCCCTGCCGGCGCGAAATAAACGAACAAACTTCGAGGTAGGTAGAGGCTGTAGATGACGCGAGGCGCGTCGCCCGATATCGCGAAAACTGCCGCAAACTTCGAAGTGCAGACGGGTACAGCCCAAGCACGCGCGCGTTTTTCTTTTGCCGTATTATATGGCGCCCACCCGAGGGACGAGTCGAGAAGTGCTACACACACACCCCCTTCGCGTTTCTCTTTATTTTCCTCGGTGCACTTTTGAGTTCCTTTATTTCGAAGATGTATAGGTATACGTACCTACCTATGTACGTGTATATTCGACCACCATGTATACCTATTCGACTAGAGATCCCATTTTCGTGAAGTCTTTTGTCTTCGCAACGCAGGCTAAAACAGATTCTTTCCTTCAATGCTCAGCAAAGAGATAAATGAGTGTAAGGAGTATATATATACTTTTCAAGCAGGAAGTGGAGTATAGAAAGAATATGTCATCTGGATGCGTTTTCAAAAAATTGATATTTTTTTAAATAATTCAGAAAATATTTTATGATTCTAAAAGTTTAGATTTAAACGCATATTTTGGTAGCTTCTAAGTAGCAATTAAAACAAATAATAACATTTTGGTATTTTTAGGTAAAACTTTTATTTTCAATCAAAATAATCTCTTGGATATTACATTTTGAGTTATAGAATGTACTTCGAACGTTGTATCTCAGAACGACCAAAATAATAATCGATTAAAATATGTCAATACAGAAAGTTCGATGTGAGCATTCAATTGACCTAATTACCAAGTCTATTACGGATATAAGCAAGAGGATAATATAAGCAAACTCTGAAACCACGTTATCAGACCCGGAAGCGTTTATTGTCTTATCGATACTTGCCTTCGGAGCGCTCCCGCGCTCCTTGATTCCGCGGAAAGAACCTATTGAAAATACACAATCTCCAGGGATCAACGGGTAATCTTTAATATTTAAAGTCAGAAATCTCAGTACCAGCCTGAATAATGCGATGAAAAATTAGGCCAATGGAGAGGCTTCTTTTCATGGCTTATAAGACCCATACCCGCCGACTTTTCAGGTCACTTGTTTCCGAGAGCATCAATTCTTTTGTAGCGAGAAAAAGTTTAACTGCGTTTTTCTCATTTTCCACAGTGTCGAATTCCTCTTTTTCTCTCTGTAGAATTTGCGAGTTTTTTTCATGCCACCAGTGACGAATCGCACTTTGGATTAAAAAGTTTTCACCGAGAGAGTTTTGCTATTGGTATAGAAAAAATGCGACGTGGATTAGAAACTCCATTTGTCGCTTAATGAAGAGAGATTATTTGAAAGAGTAAAAACTTTTTAAATATACATTCGATTTATTCCTTTATACAAAGAGCATTTTGGTGAATTATCGAAGTGAAAGTAGAAATACTCTGGTAGAAATCTATCTATCTATTCGAAAACGTCAGTACGTATCTTAGAAAATATGATAGTAATGAAACGATATTCAGTTATTAATAAATCTATTGGAATATAAATTAAAAATACAGAAAGGAGATTTCGTAAGTAAACAAACTGATAAACTGCGTTTTTATTCTTTCCATACTTTAATTATAGCTTTAATATGGAGCATGCGGTAGCTCATTGGTAGAGCAAAGGACTGCTTAGTAATCGGGAGAACCGAGTTCAAGTCCTGGTCTCTGCTAATGACACGAGTATCACACGTAAATGTTTACATATTTACATGTACTTGGCTGACAAACGCATCGCAAGCTCCCATTGCTGATTAGCAGCATAAATAAAGCGACAATGAAAAAAAAAATAAACTAGCTCAAGTATAACTAAAACTAAGCTTGTATGTAGCTCACAATAACATTGATTACTTATATGATCACGACGTAAGTTTATGTGAGAGATAATAGACGCGCTTTTTCGCTTACAAAATACCGAGCCCTAGTTGTTTAAATCACTGAAAATTCATACACTCTTGTAGTTGGTACAACTTTTTGGTGGCGCACATATGCGCGAAGACTCGTGTACGCAGCATGTTATAGTGTAGAAGCACAAATTCGAGAGCATGTTTGCGTACCTACTCGGGTATAAAATTCCCGTGAATGCTTGTAACGATTCTATGTCAAGCACATACGGTTTTATTTTTCGCTTGAAAATGATGTTAAATACCGACATAATTTTCAAACATGGATATCTCATGAAAATATCAATATAATCATACAAAAAAATCTGAGTTATAGTATTAACATATACGGAGCGCTTGACAAACGTGTTTTTCCAAAAAAATGATTAGAATTTATTTAATTAAATAAAAACCGTACTGCCGGAAATTGGGAATCTGCAATTAACCTACTTTTTAAATGAGCATAACTAACTAAAATTATTACTTATATCGACTGTAATTTACATTTACTGATAAAAAATATTGTTAGCAAAGGGTGACAGTCAGATTGTCCTTTGCTAACAATATTTTTTCCAGGTTTTAATTAAGGTTTTATTTCAGATTCTACGAGGGTGATTATAAACAAGGGCAATCTGACTGTCATTAATATTAAGTAATTTAATTTATAAGACTGTAAGACCGATGGAAAAATT
>UXGD01002314.1:0-26935 GCA_900474315.1 Torymus auratus | reverse complement strand
TTTGCACCAAGGTAATTGATGTCACCATATGTCATTCTATGGTTGTTGATTTGTTGTATTTTTTGTCCTGGTGCCGTGGTTGCTTCCTTATTTCTTGCCTTGGTGCTATTTTTTTTCAGCTATTTTGTTTATTTTGGTGAAAACAGTTTCTATAGGTTTGTATCTTTCTGCATTAACGTCTATTGCTTCCTCAAAGAGGAAGCTTTGTAATGGTGAAAAAAATTTTTTGAAATAAAAATATTTAAAAACATGTTTTAAGACTTTTGGCACAAAAATTCGACGTTTTTGAGAAAAAAAATTTTCATGTCTGTATGTATGTGTGTGTGTGTGTGTGTGTGTTAACCTGTTTAAGAAGGGATTTTGATTAAATTTTTACCTGACGTTATTCAAACATATCTTATATTAAAAATATTAGAACTCTACAGGCATATAATGAACGTTATTCATAAAAAAATAGTCTTGTCAAAAACTCCCACAAGTAACCGTAAACATTGTTGCCTTTAATTTTCGAAAAATATATTGACAAAAAGCGAAAGAACTCGTAAAATATTGACAATAGCTCATCTACCAAAACACCTTTCTTCCTCGGCTTTACGCTCATTTTCATATGAACAAGGCGGCGTATCAGTTTTTAGCGACAAAAAGAGCCGTTGGTTGCAGCTGCTATACGTCGCTGTCATGGTACTCCATTATTTTGCTACTACAACACATCATAAATATCGCAAAAGGGTGTGTGCTAATTTTTACTATCTTCAATGTGTGTTTAAGAAATAATTTGAAAGATTTTTTAAATAAAAATATAATTATAAATTTTACAAATTTAAAGAATGCCTTTTCTTTCTTTTAATTTTTAAGTTGCTATTATTAGTTTTAAGTTAATAATACAAACACATCAAGTACACCTAAAGTTATTTTTTAAATTAACTTGTGTACCCTTATACATAGTACAGTTACGTACTTATCTATCACATCCGATATTAGTGAACTCGCAAACGAAACGAACCAAGTCATTTCCTTAAAGCGTGAAACCGTCAAACCCAAGCCGTTCCCTCAAACACACACTTGACATGTCAGTTGTCACTCGGTCACAGTTGAAAACTCGGGGGGGGGGGCGTTCCTCGTCTAAATTCTTCGGCAATGTACCGACATCCCGCTCTCCCTCTCTCTCGAGTCTTTGTCAAACGCTATACTCCTACAACGAACGACGGACGACTTGTCTGCCGACAAACGGATCGGAGGACCGTTAAGTGCGCACGCTCTCTTTCTTGGTCTGCACACACTCGTATATACCTATATGTACCTATACCTATAAACCAACATAGGGTTGACGAAGAGAGTTCATTCTCCCCGCGGGCTTCGTCGATTGATTCTCCTATTTCGTTATCGCGAAATGCCTATGCGTGGTCGCAGCCGATCAGACCTGTTGTACCTATCTCTCGTCCTTTCCACGAGACTCAATCAGCTTCCTCTCATATACGCCATACACTCGCAACAACATCGAGAATGCGCTTCTCTAAATGCCGGTTTCTCAAGCACGCGAGAGAGAGAGAGAGAGAGAGAGAGGGAGGCCTCTAAACGGCCTTACGAAGACAGTGTGAGAGAGTCGCCTCGCGTGCGAAACGCGTGTTTACGCCGCCGCGCGTGCGCGACGACGAGAGCGAATCGGTATGAGCGCGCGCAAGCGGCGTCGGCTCTTATCTGATCTTTCATTTTATTGTTGCAGCTTTTTGCCGTGAAATAACTCGGCTTTTTCTAGGCTCATTCCGCGGAGCGTTGCGTTGATTGCGATTACCCGCAGTTAATTATTACATTAAATCGCTGCCTCGCGCGCTCGGAGCTTGAAAATCCTTGTAAAAAGTAAGACGATCGCGTCAACATTCGTAAATATTTTTTCATCAGATGTATATACTCTTGATAATTAATTAATTGTTTATATTTTCTTAAAAGCTACGCTCGACGCTAAAAAATTTTAATTATATTAAAAATTGAATATAGTACGCGCTTGTCTACCTCGCAGGCTCATTTAGATACAATGGCTTGCGCACATTTTGATGGGACATTCTTTTACAGAGTATAAAAAACATTAATTGTTGTCTATTTATTGCATCTATTATCTAAAGGAAAATTCTTTTTCTACAATGTAGATTAGCATTCTCGATAAAGTATACTGGTATGCGTTTACAGTTGAAAGTAAGTGGATATAATAAATATTTATCCGTAAATATGTTATACAGTCAGCAATTATTATTAAGCTTCATTAGAAATTATTATTATATAACTATATTAATTCGTTATATTATATCAATACCAAACACTGTTAAAAAATAAACAATTCCGATATAATATAGTTGTATAAAATTATGAGCAATATATATCTATTATACATACATGCATCGATATGAAAAATAAATGAACATATCGATTTTTTTCTCAAAAATTAAACATGAAAAATTTTATAATTATAGTACTTTATTTATCGTTCATGTTACAATAACTGAACATTATGAGATGCATTACCGATAGAACTAGTGAGTAACCTTGTAACAGTGTACTACACTATATTAAGTAGTTCGAGTCAATAGACTCGGATATCGACGGGAGCTCAACGTGAATGAAACATTATGGATCAGAGCCGGCTGACAGGAAACATAACGATGCTATCGATATTCTAATACGACACTCGAGTAAAATAATCTCTCTCGACTAAACATAGGAGAGAACAATGTTAGTAAGCCGAGAGATAAATCTTATGAATTAATTGAGTAATATACCTGAAGCATTTGTAGTTATGTCGTTGCTGCATTCTCCGCTGTGAAAAAAGCTGTTATATATGAAGGGTTTTGGTTTCAAAACAAGTTACTTTAAGTACGCGATCATAAATATTATTCCTGTTATTTATGACTATACCGCGGACACTTGGTAACTCTAGACTGAGCATCCTTAGGTGTCATCCTATTAGAAAAAGAATGAAATATATTAGAAATATCTTTGATCTGCCAAGCGCTGATAAGACGTTTAAGCTAAAAATCCGTGACATCATAATTGAAAGGATCCTATATCGTTTCAAAAATTTCTTTAATTAATTTTTATAATCCTTCAAACCAATCAACTGTACATTTTAAGGCGATAGTAATGTGCCTCGACGCGGAAGATCATAATTTATTTTCTAAACTTCCGAGTGTGAAATTTCATCCACATAAGAATAAAAGTATTACCTTCGGTATTCATAGTGAAATCTAAGAAGATTAAGCACGTCGCGGGGAGTAAATATGAAAGACTTTATCGTAAAAAGTGGCGAAAAAACACAGCGAACGGTACTATAATTTTTTTAGGGAATAGTGGTTTCACTGCGTGAGCGCTAAACTATAGTCAATTGATTAAGTTAATTGTAACCGATGCAATTGAAAAATCATGCTCCCGCAATACACGTCGGGGAATGGCAACAATGAGCGATTGTCCAGTGGCGTGTGCTTCTAACTAGCAGCAGCTCGGCTCCCGCATATCGCGCCGATTGTTCATCATCGGCGCGTTTGTCAGCGCAGTCGCCGCAATAAAGAAGAATCAACTCGCGCTTATCTCGTCGGCACTGCGAAAGGAAGCTCTCCCTCTCTTTCTCTTTCTCTCGCGGCTGGCAACCGGATTCGATTGAACGTCGCGTTTCCGTGAATCATCGGCTCCGTCGCGGCGCGCTGCCGTCGCCGTTCGTCCACCTGTTGTATTATAATCGGCGCGATCACCGCGCAATCGTTATAAATAAAATGCGCGTTACGCAATCGATGCCCACCACGCGCGGTACTTTTTGCCGTACACTGTTCATGAGAAAAGAGAGAGAGAGAGAGGAATGTGAGTAGGAAATATATCTTCGAGTCTGAGAAATCGTCTCCTTTTAATTTCCGTCCGGCGCTCGATCAGGACGTGGAAATTTTATCCTAAACCGGTGACATAATGGGCTTTATAAAGATGATGATTGCTGCGAACAATGAAATTAGCTAGTTTTGGAGTGGGGATTGTTTTAGTTGTAATTTTGTTTACCTGAAAATCGGTAAAGCAAAAGGAATAAAGATAGATACCGGTACTAGGGAGAGGTATACACGGATGTCTATGTTATTGTTTGTGAATTCGGTAGATTTAAGCTGGTTTTTTTTAAGATTACAGTTATAATAAAAAATCGTACAACATACATATTTTTCCAGAAAAAGTTTTTTAACGCCTTTTCTTTGAGGAATAATAATAAATCAATACAAAACACGATGAAGCACAAGAACCTACCAGCAGTACGTGACGCAGAATCTTTTCCCGACACTTACCGAACTACTTGCCTCCTTTGAATACACGTGTTTCCACGTCTCGAAAAAAGACGTTTGCTTCTTCTTAAGGTCGCCTCTCTCACTGGGAAGGGCGATGGAAAAGTCATCGTCGACAAGCGAAACGAATTCGCAAAGGACGCAATACGTAAAATTATATAGGTATCGTACTTGTGCGAGTCGGCGAAAAGAAGGAGAGTGTACAGAATCCGATCGAAATCTGTCTCGCGCTGCACCTAGAGAGATGAAGCCCGCATGAGTCTCTCTCGTCGTGTGTCGCGCTCAGCACACGCGAGCCGTGTCATGGCATAATTGCGTTATCGTCCATTAATCATGTTACTTATTGCAGGAGCAGCAGCCGATGTGCTTCTATATATAGCGTGAAATTGTACATCGGCTGGGTCTCGTTGGATATAGCCGCGCAGTGCTCGCGAGAAATCCGTTACCGCGGGCTACTCTGCCTCTCTCTTTCTATATACATGCCCAAGCTGTAGGTTCCAGGCGGCCCGGGAAAACAACCGGGCCGGGGAGAGGAGTGTCGAAGTAATGGACTTTCGGGACGCTCTCGGTGGCGAAAAAAGTAATCCAATTTCCATCAGCGCGCTTGCGGATCCGGCGCATTCGCGCGTAATTCGTCGGCACGAGGGAATTACGAAATTCGAGATCGGAAGCTTGCGGTGCGTGACGGGCTCGTCTCGGTGCTTCTGAGAGACGCGATGGCTAAAACGACTTTGTATTTCTTTTTGTCATGTGGATTCTATTAGTCATTTTATACCCTTACAAGAGTACATGTGTGTATGAAGGGAAGAAAACATCTGTGGTCATGTGATACACATATAGTTTTAATATATACGAGCATCAGTGTTATTACTACTATGGCATTCATATTCTAAAATATACGAGTCTCGAGTAGTAATAGAATACTGGAGTTTAGTCAGACAATTGATCATAAATTGTTTGTGTAATATTGATTTTCATTCGGGTATCCTTCTCTTACTGTTAAAATAATAGATGGTTACTTTCTAGCATATTAAAATTGTACATGGATCGATTGTTTGGTAATATTTTCTTACGGTTATATCATCATTCCTTAGAATAAATACACACAGTAAGCTTTCAGCTACATAATAAAAGTCAAATTAGCATTTTTATCATTTGTCTTTTTTGCTTCATGAATCAGCTTATTATTTGTACTACGTATATTTATAAAAAAATTCCATTAGTATTTATATGTATAAGTAGATTCATTTTTTTGAAGTTATAAACGAATATACAAAAAGTTCGAATCTAATGTATCCCTTCAAAACATTTTGTTATAATCATATTTAAATATACCACAAACATTAATTTTAGACTTTAATTTTATTATTAAAATTCTTCCCACAGCATATAACAAGCAATTAACACCCACCGAAAAATCACAGGAAATGAAAAATTAAGCCACCTCCGCTACACCTCCGCTGCATTCCACAGCGACAATCATCTGGCCAGTTCTCACGTGGCGAAAATCACGAACATATACTTGTCGCGTGCGTCTCTCTCTATAGCAACTAGCTCTCTAGCTAGCTCGTCTCTGCGACCTTGACTCCTGCGCATTCACACACATACACGCATGCACGATGATGGGCCCCTGCAGCGTGTCGGCGTGCACTCGTTCGCACGTTCTCGCGCTCTCGTTGGGTGAGAGAGAAAAGCGCTTATAGAAGGTGCCTAGTAGCCGCGCGACCTTCCTCACGAGAGACTCTCTCAAGAGCTAGGCGAACGAGTGAGAGAGGTTGCCCTGCAGCCGCGTCCCTCTCTTTCTCGGCGGCGGCGAGATAACGAATCGCCCTCGCTAATGGCGGCAACGAATTGGTAGAGAGAGAGAGAGAGGCTGCAGTTAGCCTCGAGCGCATTAGCGCGCTCACGGTGCAGCAGCAGCGGCGCTCGCTCGCGCTCCGGTTATATAGTGACAAATCAGGTAACTGCTCTTCTCCCGCTCTCCTCTATACGTTTTTTCCTCGTCGTCTTCTGCTCTCTCTGCCGGGGCTAACGGTACGCGCAGCGCGCATGAATAATAAGCGCGAATACACACGGTGTGCGCTCTCGCCGATTATACGCCCGGCGCAAGCGCGTTACACGCGCTGTCTCCGCGCGATCTTCCTCCTCCTCGTGCGTACAATAACGCGCGTGCTGCGTGTATATCTTTACATGTACGTACGCGGCGGCTACTGGACAGCAGGCTGCGTGCGAGCTTTGTGTGTAACGCGCGTGAGATCCGATACGACGACGAGTCGAGGAGCTGCAGGCTGCACAGCGGAGGACGATGAAGGGGCTGCGGCGCCGCGTTGCTGCAGCAAAGCATTGTGCGCTCGAGCGAGAAACGGGGCCGCGAATATACAGCGGAGAGATGTTCGATGAATGAACAGTTAAGTTTTGTTCTTATGCCCGCGACGTTTAGGTATTTTAATTGAATGGGATATGTCCTAAAGCGCCGAGGCTCTATCCGCGCGGGAAATTGTTCGAGCAGCTCCCAGCGACTATGGCTTTGAAGAATTTATGATTCGCGCGGCGCACTCGCGGATTATTCGGCTGATGCTGCGTGCGGCTTTAGATTGGACCTTCACTCGTCCCGACCCTTTTTTTATATATACGCGCAGTTCGCATTATACGAGAAGCGCGAGTCCGAGCGGTATTTACTGTTGCAAAAAGTTACGAGGCTTCGCTGCCCGGCCGGGGTAATGGAAGGAGGGAAAAACCGTGGCGACTTTTGTCCTAGGAAGTGACCCTGCAGCAGTCGCGAGTATATTGAGGTGAATTTAGCGCCGTTCCGCGGGGAATTCGGAATGTAAGAGGAATGCCGCTAGGGTATAAATCGATGCCGCCGCGTTCTCTCAGCTGCGCAGCGAGCAATGGCAAGTCGGAGAGTGAAAAATTGAATTGTAAATAAGCTTCGATTCTTAATGATGAGTGGTCAAAACAAACTATATACGTGCGGTCTATACTGAGCTTGCGTTGTTTTTGTAATTTAGATTAGTGTGTGTAGATTGTAACCTGTGACACTAATAGTTATTTACTGCTTTCTTTTTTTTCATATTAATCAGAGACTGGAATAGTTCCATAAAAAGTTAGAGAGACTAATAATTTCGTTTCATATTGAATAAACAGTATAATTATACGAGAAATTGTATAATAGAACAAGTAGTTCATTTGCAATGAATTTGCGACAACGAGACACTGATTGAGATGTGAAATATCAAACATTTTGATTGACATCGAAAACTAAATTGATTGTCATCTCGTGTAATACACACCGGGATGTGATTCTCCTATATTGATTATGGCCTATTGTCAATCGTATGTCGACTGATTTGTAATTATTATATATACTGATAACAAATAACAGTTCGATGCAAACCGGTATCAGAATTTGTGTGACGTTTAGACAACGTTTCACTCTACTATTCACAATTATTATTATTATAAATTATAATACATTCGACATTCACAACGTAAACTCGTTTTTGTAATTTTAGAATTTACTTATTTAGGTAAGTATACGATTATGTGAATATTTCAATGATAATACATTCCTCGACCAAAGAAACATATATCCGCACTTGACGCACTTGTCATTGTAGTTTGCGCTGCAGCTACTTAGGCTCTCGCAACAGAGACGCGTATAATGGTTCCACGGCACACAAGTGCGCGCTTGCAGACAAACCTATATACCTATACTACCCACACAACCTTGCGCGCCAGTTCATCTCTCCGCTTCTGCACAGTTATATTATGCGCGTGCACACATACCACCGAGAGTGAGAGAGAAAATAATTTAACGGCGATACGAGGAGTCTGCTCGCAACGATTATAACATACGAGGACGCTCGCCTATGCGTATACCCGCCATATATCGTTCGGGTCGGCAGCAGCAGAGTCCCGAAAAAAATCGCCGGCCGAGTATGTAAGGTCTTAGCCCGCTAGGGAGAGAGACGATCCGCGGGAAAGACGAGACGGCGGCGGCGGTCGAGCGAGGAAAAACGCCGAAACGAGGAAGAGGAGCTTAGAGGAGCTATACCAACCATCGCGCGTAAGCTCCCATCGTTAGCGCGGGGTGGCCCCGGTACCGGCGCGACACTGATTGATCTGTTAATACCGCGAGCTCTAGCGGCCGTAAATAACGCAGCCGCTACGGACGCTCGCAGCTTTTTTCCAGCGGTTTGTTTTGCATCTCTCTCAGTAGTAATAGTAGTAGTAGTATAGTAGTAGTAGCTGTGTGCACCGAGCTGGCAAGATGAGGTAATCCGCTCGCGCTTCTCTCGAGGAGCGCGCTTCTTTTTGCTCGTTGCGTATAGGAGGGTTTTAAGGGATTGGAAAAATGACACAGCGGTTGTTGGGATGTATATAGGCAAACTTTGTTTACATCTTGCATCTTAGATGATATAAAGCTGATGATTTTTAGCTGGAAGTAGGTTTACGGCTGTTTTGCATAAATATTTTTTTTCTGCTTTATCGGGCAGTATTTGTTTTGATTATTTTGTATGTATATTTATATATCATTATTCATAGCAAAATTGTATCTAGTTTTTGTCAGCGCTTTATAATCAGATGTCTGAAGTTTCTTATAGACAAGGAAGTCAGACAAGTACATAAATTTCCGTTGTAAATACCTGCTTGTCAATTAATTTATACGATAAGTATTGTACTACAAAACTAGATCAATATAGCGTTAATCATTCGAAAAAAAAGAAAAAAAAATACCAACCGATAAGGCAGAAGCACACTCTCTTCCTGTTATTCACGTGCGGAGCGTATAGGATACCAGTCCCAAAATCGATCTTCTATATGCCTATCGACCGCATTATGACTGCGACCCGTTACTATTCATATTCCATGGAAAAAAGGACTACGACTCGCGCACGCTTGCGTGCGTTATACGCGGCGATATTGCTTTTATTTCCTCTCTCTCTCTCTTTCTCTCATAGAATCGAACGGCCATTAAAAAGATTCTAAATCGGTCATTCACTTGTGCATACACCCTATATGCGCGCGCCGATAGATGTGTACAACTCGCCGTTACGATCGCACACGAGCGCGCGAGGTTATATGCTTTAGCGGCGCCGCGCGCTGCCGTTTTTAATACAGGTTTCGTATCCAATCCGGTTTGGCGCGTCTTTCTCTCTCTTGCTTTCGCATCGAAATCGATTTTTTCCTCTCGACTCTTCTCTCGCTCGCACGCATCTCCGCGGCGTACATATCGATAATTACGAAAGCCAACCGGTTGCGCGACGCGAGCGCGAGCGCACGATAAACATCGTCTATTTTCCGCCGGTGCTAAATATATACCAGCGACTGCTAAATCCGTATCGCCGCTATATACGACGAAAGTATCTCGAGTATGCGCGAATTAATTCAACGGGACGAACTTGGATAGGCGGCCGTGCGAGGACTTTACGGCGAACGCTTACTGGTCCCGAACGTCGTCGCGCGTTACCGTGTGCTTGGCTGATACGTGCCGGCTTGCGAATCGACTGATATCTACCCTGTTATGACATAATCTTCATTTTATTCAATTAATGCGTGCATGACTTTCAGTTGAATCTTTGATCTTCCATTTTTGTTCGTTTTGTAACGTAGTTAAATTAAAGAAATATGAACACGAAAGGAAATGTATCGAAAAATATAATCGTATTTGTGAGAAATTTGCTCGATGAGCAAAATTGACGTCATTCGTATTTTGATAATGTTTTGTCTTCGCGGTTTCTTGACAATAGGGAACAAAATTTTATAAAAACTTTAAAAAATAAAACATTTCATATTCGTATAGTTTCAATAGCCAACAATCTGTAAATCAACGAATGTATTTTAAATAAATTGTTGTACGTATACCCACAGAAGAAACAGCTTTTACTGGTTATTAAAAATATGATTTCTTTAAATTGGAAGATATACATTTTACTTTGACAAATAATGATTTCTTCTAAATAAATTTTTGTTCTGCCAGTAAAATGTGAGGTAACCGTGAGTCATACAACTAAAAGGGCCATGTCTGCAAAGCTTGAAGTGTGCATTATTTTCGAAAGTCTGCATTTAACAGCATCCCCTTCACTCGACAGCATTGTCGACATCCATCTCCAGTTGCTCTCAGGCTAAGTAAATCACGTCCCGCGAAAAACTACGCGTAAAACTTTGACTCTCTTCTCGTGTAGCTGCAGCACGCGTAGCTCACGTTCGAATCAAAGCTCGGCACGACTCGCACACTACGTGAGCTCTGGGGAGTCATAAGCCGCGCAAGCGCATGGGCGAAAAGTCAGTCGCGCGCGCACTCTCGAGACGTTTGCGTTTCACTTTGAGCTTTTTTGCGTCGCCCGAGCGTGCCGCGAATACGCTTTCTGTCTCTCTCTTTCTCTCCACGCATTCCGCGTAATGGGAAAGAAGCGGTGGAGAGGAGGAAAAAAGGCAAATGAAAGGACGGTGTATGGCGAAAGAGAGGGAAAAGAGTGTGCGCGCAGGTATAATGCAGCGCCGGCGCGAGCGTAAATATAATTACGCTGGGCAGCGAGCAAGAAATGAGACCGAAAGGAAGAGAGGCGCTCTCGCGCCCGCTCGCACATCACGCGAAAAGCGAACGCAAGCGCGTAGGAAGATCGAGGAAAGGAGCGATTACAACGAGGTTACGGTTCCGAAGGATAGCTACCGACTCGGCCATTATTGCGTTTTCCAGCCCGCGGAAGAAAGGGAGTACGCGCACGCGCGGGATCGGACGCGTAATCAAATGAGAAAAAGTAAAAGGAAGAGAGAACGCAAGAGCGCGCCCATCTTTCGACGCTTCTTTCCTGGTTCACCGACACACACGTGTACGCAGGAGGCCGCGCGATACGGTAAATTGATGCGTGTTGTCATATTTTAACGAGCGCGTGCGACTCTCGGTTACAGTTCTCTCTCTCTCCCTCTCGAGGATGCGATACGGTTATGTCGAGATGCTGTTTGTTCGCCGTGCAATTTTAAATCGCCTGCACGTAATACAACTTATTTTAGAGAACCTTTAAGAATGTAAAAAAGACGTAACAGATTGCGAAAATTGCAATGACCTCTCTTCGTTAGAAATATATTTATTATCCATCATTTATAGAGTATAAATATGCATTTTTAATCACACGAAAGGTTACAGAAATCGCTTGAATTATTTGAAGTGGAAAAGATAAAATAAATATTCTTCGCTTGTACGTAGATAGATACTAAACATTCAATGAAATATATTATAGAATCGAAAGGACAAACAACCGTGAACTTGACGCATTAGCATAGCATTAGCAAAGCCAAAACAATCGTTCGCGCTTATATTCAGCAAAGGCGCACTATTAAGCAAAAAAGCAACGCGCGAGCGTCACGTATATCACGCGGTAGAGTCTACACACACAGAGCTCACGCGGGGATTTTCCTTCGGCGTGCACGTCGCTCCTCTCGCAGCTAATTAGAATGAAAAGCGCACGGTTGAGACTGCGCACGACTCAATTAGCCCGCGGCGACAAAGCAAAAAAACGCCACTCCGCCGGCGTCGCCGCCGGTATAATACGGCTCTAGGTCTAGCCTGTGTACCTATGTTACACGCTCCTCTCCCGCGCTTACTCGGCTATTCATTCATTCGCGCGAACGCTCGGCGCCGGTACGCGACTTTAAAGTAAAAGTCTATCGCGCGCGGCTTCGGCCAGACGATAAACTTCCAGAAAGCCCCGCGTCGGCTGGCAAAACACGTGCACAATTTCCCGACGAAACGTGAGCTCTCCTCTTATACCTTATGCCGGTCCCGTGCAGACACGCGTGCGCGTACTGTGTCTACACCCTGCAAGCTCGGGCTTTTTTCTTCGCCGCCCGGCCAGATGCCGAGGTGTTCGCTGAGTGGAGAGTATAGTGTATATAGGGAAGGGAGAAAGAGCCGCTGGCCCACCTACAGCGTGTAACTTCCGAGGGGAGTGTACATATATAGTGGTTCGCGGAAAGCGCGCAGCGGGACTTTTGCGCACGGGGTGCTCGGGCAGATGAGGAAGCGCATGCTTAATTGGGTTTGTAAGAAACGGCGCGCACTAGGCGTACCTACGCACACACTTGCTCTTAGCGCTGTTGCGGTGTCGGGAATGGTTTAGTACGAGTTTCGGGATGTCGAGATTAAAGGCGATATTCGGTGCATAAACGCTAGATAGTACAAGGATTGTATATGATAAGTAGTTTTATGGTTCTAGTTTGGAATAATTATTTTAAGTTAAAATTGTGTTTTTCCTTGGGGTTTTCACAACGTTTATGAAATTCTGTTAGTTTGAATCAATTATAAATATGTAACATTGATCGCATATTCTTTATGGATATATATTGCAATATAAAGTCAATCCGAATAACAACATTGTATTTTTTAGTATAAACTACCGTGATTGAAAGGATTAACTGTTTTTCTTAATAATGTTTACTTCATTAAGTAACTTTAAATTAGTTAGATAAATTGAATGTCTAGATCGGACGTATATATGTACACGTAGGTACATCCATTTTATGCGAATGTAATTTCAGAAATTAGGGTTATGAGTTATCACGTTTATAGTTCGGGCAGATTGCTCGGCTCTGTTATCTAGCTGGCGTGAGCGCGCTGGATGCCGTTAAATTTATGCGATGAGCATTCAGACCCGTTTGGTAATTATTATTATTTCGCTTAAACCAGTTAAAGTTTACCGAGGTGAGGTGTAATCTGAGTCTACTAGCAATAAGAAAATGAAGAAATTGCATTTGAAGGTCTTACTGTCGAAACGTGAGATACTCGCGCTGATAATACTACATGTGTGGCATTAAATGCCACAGCAAAAACAGTGTTGATTTATATATTAGTTATTTTAATAAATAGCGTACACTTCATTTAGTATTCATATAATTTATTATATGACATAGTATATAATAAATAATAACAAGTGACTAAACTCAATGATTAAAAGTGTTGATGTTTCGTTAGCAAACAATTTTAATAAGCGGCAATTGGAAAGATTTCAATAATCAATTTCGTCGAATCGGTGAAAAGCCGCGCGTGCGCGCGTCCCTTTGTACTCATTCGCGCGGCGAAGATTCAGATAAAAGCCTACACACGGAGTGCAAATGATTTACGCGGACTATAATTCCGCCTCGAGGCGTATAAACTCTTCCCCGCTCATATATCGAATCGATAGATTTCCTTCCCTCGCCGCCCATTGTATATATCGCAACCAACTGGACGGTCCACTTGTGTATACTCTCTCTCTATGCCTCCCGCTCTGTCTCTCTCTTGCCTTCTCTCGGCCTCTCTCTCTCTTTCTCGCACGATAGGGTTATCGTTCATCAGCAAGCTAACAGTACCGCGAGACGGGCACCCACTCTCTTTCACTAGCTTTTTTCGGCCTTTTCGACTTCGGGCCAAGGTATGTATGGGAGATTAAAAGACCCGAAATAAGAGAAAAAAAAGAAACGACGGATGATTGTTTTTGCACGTAACTTTATTTGTGAGTTTCAATATAATCGTTCTTTTATTTTTAAAGCATTTTTTCACGTACACCGAAAACGTTAGCGTACACCTTATAAGGGCCGTTTTATTTCTGGACGCGTTGTTGAAAAAAAGCTCTTCATTTTGAAAACGGATGAAACTGCTCCGACCTCTTCAGCATATAAAAAACTACATTATCCGTGCAGCTCCAAAAATGGCAAGCGAGTAACTTTTCGTTTTTTTAACAAAAAATATTATTCTTTAATATACATATAAACTTGCTTGAAATGCTTGGTTACCGTTACAATAAAAGTATGTACAAAATCTATGATTCTAAATGGTAATTCTCGACAAAAATTATTTTGATTAAAGAAAGATAAATATTATACTTCATTAATTTATCATCAAATCACAGAACCGGATAAATTTAATTATTCATAAGAGAGGATAAAACTATTTTGACGGCACGAGTCGTCGCAGTCCTGCTAACCATGCACTAATGAACTAATGAGCGAAATAACCCTCATTTCTCAGCAACAAAGAGCGCACAGGAGATGCACGAAACGGTCCGGCCTCGCATCCTCTTTCAACCCCGTGCACCGCACCTTTTCATTTTTCGGCCTCTTTCTTCTTCTCTCCCGCGGGCCCCGCGCGATATATAGCTCTCCCAGCCGGACACGAAGAGAGTTAGGAGAGAGAAGAGGAGAGAGAGAGAGAGAGAAGGAGTGAGAAAGAAGCACGTCTCATACCTGCTATGCGCGCGCGGGACCCTTTGGCCGATCCTTATCTCGCCGGCGTTATAGCGAATAGTACCTGCTGATATTTTACTGTCGACCGATGCTTCCGAACCGTTGTCCCGCGGGATCAGATTGCCGCTCGATATACCGCTACTGAGAATCTCCGATGATACCAGCCTCCCCACTCCTCCACTCGTTTCTTTTTTTCCATTATTTTATATGCCTTTTCTTCTTTCCGTTTCTCCTTCTCTTTGCTCTTCTTATTCTTCATCTTCGACTCGTCTGTTCTTCCCTCGGTTGCTCCCGCCGATGCACTGTCTCGACGGCTTAAGTATATGGAGAACAAAAATTATAGCGGTTATTCAATTCAGGAGAATTTGAATTTTCCCTACCCTGGCAATCCATTATAAAATGATATATCCTTCCTATAAATGCCAGGCTGACAATTTATTGGCTTAATGCTGCACTCTTGCGAGAAATAAAAGTTAAAAGAGTTCACTGTAGGATCCAAGAATATTGAAAATACCCTACAGGGTGCGTAACTTATTAGATGTATGAAACTTGAGGATGAGTTGGCGACTGCATAAGTGAAGGAAATATATAATATGAAATTTTTAGGTGGTTTATAATAGAAGGGCGAGCATAGACATTTTTTCTTTGAAAACATACTATTAAGCAAAAGAGAAAGAAAATATTAAAATAGTCATGCACAAAATTAAATTTCTTATTAATTACCGGGAATGTAAGCTCATACAAAATGATATGCAAAAATTAGATACATCTATCGAAATAAAGCAACATCTATAATGATTAAGGTTTTGTCATCCAGCAGAATGGCATTTGTTACAGTTCTTTCCTAAGACGCCAGCTAAATCATATGGCTCTCACTCTTTTATAAATCTACTCGGGATAAAACTATAATCCAATTGACCGTATAAATAAACCTTCATTTAAATCGTGAATTTCTTTTGATATTGATAAAATATAAATGAAGAAATTAGACATTCCGTTCGGCCTCCCTTATCCCGTTGGCGAGACTCCAGCAAAGTGGATATATTCCAATATAAAGTGGTTCCTCTCCGTCTCCGTCCTCCTCTCTCTTTCTCTTTCAGCGAGAGGCTTAAAAAAGACGCGATATGCCGATGTTGTACGCGGGATTTATGGGAGTCCTCGACAGCGGCTGGCCCGTCGCCGAATGTACATGCACTTTTGGGCTTTTCTTCGCATCGCGCCGCGCGTACGTGCCACGAATGCGCACGCTCGTGTCTTCTTTTTTTTATCAGCGCGTACGCGCCTATATATACATAATACTTGCGAGCAGACGTTACTTATTCGCGCGCGGCCGCGCAATTCCGCTTCCGTGCGTCCGCCGTCTAAATCACCGGGTTTTCGTCGTCTATCTCCACTGCGTGCGTCGTTTCGCGTACTTTGTGTTTTGCGCGAGGCTCGACGTGACAAAAGAGGAGCTAGATGAGCTGTTCTCTTTGGCTTTAGATGTCTCACTTTATTTGCTTATAAGAACATTTGGTAAATTTAAAGAGGAACCGGATTGTATCGTTTGAATTTGCATTTACTTTTTGTGTGTATATTATAAGACTTGATGTGATAAACAATTATTCACTCAAAGAGTAATAGAGCATTATTTGGAACAACATGTTCATTGTAAATAGAATATCTTTAAGAAATGATGTATCAATTATCATACGCTTCTCAAGGTTGACATTCATAATCTTCTTGAATGAGTAAAGCTGTACAATGATACTTATACAACATAAATGTTATCATTAATACATTTTTTAAGAAATATACAATTTTACAAATAAAAATTTTTTTTAAATAACATAACAATGAAATAGACCTCCATACTTTAATAAATAAAAAGTTATACTAGAGAGATACAAACGTATAAGCTATTAATAATATATTTATGTATTACTGAATAAAATATACACAATGCTTAAAAGTTAAAGGTATTTTTTCTTAATTTTGCTTCCTCCAAAACGAAGCTTTATGATAGTAAAAAAAATGTTAAGGAAATATGTTATTAGGAATATTGTTTAGCAAATTTAGAATCGAAAGATACTATTTTTAGAAAATCAGTATGGATATGTGTGTGTTTGTATGTCCGTATATGCTGGGACCTTATTGAAATAAACGATATCTCGAATGTCGAAGGGAAATTGACCATTTTGGTGGCCTATAGTCGTCAGTTTTTCATACATTTGCGATATATCGCTTACTTCAATAAGGTCCCTACTGATACCTCATGATCTAATCGACCGATTTTAATCAAACTTGAAAAAAAGCGTTTCGCCCATTATTGAATATGTTAAAACTGAAAAATGCATGTTCCATAACTGAGACAGTCTATTAGAAAGTACACCAATAGACAGCATTAACCATTAGGTTCATTTTTTACAAAATTAATATTGCGTAACTGTCAGAATCATTCATACATACGTTATAGCCATCTCGGTCCGAAAAGATGGCATTTGTACATCAAATGAGAGTAGTTATAATTTTTAGCTATTAGTTCGCTTACTTGATACTAGGGGGATATCTCCCATGAGATTGCAATCCACTATCGAAAATTGACTACTTAGGGTATATATATGCCCCCCCCCCGTCTGCACTACGAATTTATGGTCCGATATAATAATTTTATTAAAATTTATGATGTTGTGTCGAGGAGAGTTGAACCATCAAGAAAGTTGAAATGCATCATTCTTCCGAAAAGGAGGAGCCTTCTTGGGAGATGTGTTCTCGCGACAGTCGTCGTCGTCTCATAGCTGCAAGTCCTGCTCGAGCACTGAGTCTTCTGACACTTCTTCTAGGTATGGGCCTGGTCCATAAAAGAGTATTTGAAAATTTTATTGGATTTTATTTGAGGTTTTCAACAGGGATAGTTAAGGGTGCCGTCTACCCTAACTGCTATTTGTGATAGTAATTTTTTGAGTTGCTGTTGTAAAAATATGTTATTATTGTTTTCCGAGGTAGTATCTTCTGTTAGTCTCAGCCCAGATAGCATCTTCTGTTAGTCTTAGCCGAGATAGCATCTTGTTCCGCTCAGCCGTCGATATATGTATATATATAAATAAATTTAAAAATAAATACTTTTAAATCTTCATAAATTAATTTAATTATAATTATGTCATAAATTGTTTCAAAAATTGTAAATGTTGTTAAATCAACAAATTAAGTTTGAGGAAGCTACGGGCCAATGAATTGGCAGCGGTTTTTTTTTATTTTCAAAATAATATTTTTTATTCATTTTAAACCATATTACACGTGGACAGTATAACAAAATGAGATACTATAATGCTAAAAAACTCATTTTCGTATCTGAAAACAGTAAAACACTTTTAAAATTGATTATAAATAACCTAATTTCAAAATCAGTTTAGCGGTGAACTCTTAAGAGATCATTTTTAAGAAATTCCTTAATAGCCAGTTACACCAGTGGTATAGTGTTTCTTTGAACATCTGTTTGAAAATGATCGCAAAGAAAAAGACGTTTTGAAAATTTTTTTCAGTTGTGATTAAGATGACTCTTGCTCTACACATTATGAGTAGGAAAAATAATGTTATTGAGCAAAGTAAAGAGAACAGCATTTTTTAAAACTTTTATATTTTGAATATGATGCTCTTGTATTGCGCGGTACAGCATTGAAATAATGTGACATTATATTTAAAAACCATTTATCTTTGTTTTAAATATAGCTCTATCTACTGACAATAAAAATACATAAATACGTCTAGACTTCCGTCTAAGCATTTTGCCAGAGACTGTTTTCTAAATGAATTTTGACAATGATTCTGTTGAATAATGAAATGAAAATTCGGTTTGTAAAGGTTCATTACTTTAAACTAAGAAAAATAAAGATTGTAATTTTTTATCTATATTCCATTTGGATGTTCTGTTAAAGTAAATACAAGCAAACATTTTCCTAACGCTATACTGATACTTCAAATGATACAGCGCTGTCGCTTAAGTCACATGACAATTTCAATCACAGCGACCCATCGTTCCAAAGAATGAAAAAAAAATACATACATAGCAGGAGCAAGAGACCAGCTCCTTTGCATCTCACTCTACGGGTGTCATTAATCCTCCAGGCGCGCTCGCGGGGTCCGTGACCCCTGACATTTAATTGCACGCGCGCTCACGCGCAAGCTCTTCATTTTTCTCCGACTTTTTGCACAATCATACGCGCGCTCGCGTATCCTCTCTTCCTCTCTCTCTCTGCACCGCTCGCGATTAATGGTACGTTCACCTCTGTGCGCGCGCTAGTCTCTCCCTCTCTCTCTCTCTTTCTGCTTCGTGCGGGCTCACGCAGCGTGGCACGCACCTTCAGCTCGCAGATATCTGTCGCGATTTCTTGCGCGCGACCTTCGCACCGTACCGAGAGCCGCAGACAATATCCGGGGCAAGAAGCTGCTGCTGCTGCTGCGGCAGCGGAGGATGGTCTCCTTAATTATCTCCTGCGCGCGCTCGGCAGCGGTCGCCTCTCTAATTATCGCAAAAACTGGCCGCCATGCGAATGGCTTCATTTACGATATTCCGCACCGCTGAGAGAGAAAGCATGAGCAGTGCGCTCTCGCTCTTTTCCGGCTAAAAAGTCTTACGAGGAAGAACGAAAGAGATGGGGGCGAAAGAGAGCATGAAGAGCACGGGAGCAAAGGAAGAAGAAGGTATGGATATAGACGGGCAGTCGAGTCGACGCGGACGGACTTGGCGAGCGGAAAGAAAAGAAAGAGCTGAAAGTGAGGAAAGTGAAAAAATGCCCGGCAAAAATAGAGCGAGAGAGAAAGAGAAAGTAGTAAAGATAGGGAGATTTGTGGAACAGCTCTCGAGCGCGTTGCTTCAGTTGTGTAATTCGCCTCTGTAATAAGTGGAAAAGTAATCGCTTATGTTATGATTGGATTACGAGAAAGCGAGTCTCAATTATTACATTTACTATACGTGGTACACTACAGTAATGCCACTTTTATAAATGTTATTATAAAATAATTACGCTAAAGTTGTAACACTAATAATATGTATAAAATTGATTTATTAATTGTATTTTTGACACCTAAGATTATATTATATATGTAATTATCTTAAATTTTGAAGTAATTCTTATGCATTACTATTACTTCTACAAAATTATAAAATTTAAATATTAACATTAAAAAATATTTATTTTTCATCGTCGAATATTTCTCATGAACTAAAAAGCTTTTATACCGGTGCATTATTGATTGATACATTCTTAGGTTGTATGTGAGCAGACATTTGTGATGATATCTTGTGCGCCTCCAAATAAGCTTATGAAATTCATGTTGATTGCATCAACTTTCTAATAAACGTATGTATCTGTTATCGATGATCTTATGATAACCCATAAATGCATACGGAAGTTATAGATGTTATGTAAATATCTACGGATTTAATCACACAATAAATACATGTCAAGTAACACCTTGTAGCAAATTCTTTAAAAATGTCATCATATATAATAGAAAAATATTCGACTCTATACCTATGATTTATTTTTATTTCAATAAATTTCTTATTTTGTTAACTCACAAATTACGTGTTATACTTTTGACATTAATTGTAAACCAGTAATTTGAGTACAAATGTATAAAGATTTACTTAAGGAAATTAATACTTTACATGCTATTTTTGTCGAAAAATGAGACAGATATTAAAATTAAAAACGATGATTTTCAGGAACAAAACATTCTAATCAAAAACCATTACTCACGCAAATTTAAATAGTAGCACCGTTTTGACACTATACCATAGAAAATAAATACTTTCTTACGTCAACACGTGTCAGAGCCACGCAAAATATTACAGCAGTGGCTCATTCGCGTCTTTTTTTTCATCAAGTCAGAAGCTCACATTTAAAAAGAGATAAAGCGAAATTAAGAGGAAGCGCACAGAAAAAGAGAGGGAACGTCGGTCCGTAATAAGGAGACCACGTAATCCTGGCATCACCTCACAAATTGTTTTCGAGGAATTCTTCGGTGCAAGGCTGCCCGATAAATCCACTCATTACCGAAGCCCCTTTCATTTTTGTATTTGCCTATTTTTACTCGTTACCTTTGTGCGCAAAATCAAACATCTCGAGGTCGTTTCATAGATGCTCGCCGGTTTTTCCATCTTAATTGCTCGAACACAAGAAGCCCGGCGAGTTCACTGCTGTATTTGCCCAGGCATTTAGGCCATGGTCCGGGCTTTTATTTGCGATCGCAAAAGTGTGTCAAGAGCCTTTCCTGTTTTAATTGCATAGAATTGAACAAAAATTCAGGAAATAAAGGAAAATTTTCTGTTAGACGCATCTTTAAAAAAAAAAATCTCAGTGACTTCATTAGTTATCTGTTGTTCATAATATGCATCTTTTATTGAGTCACTACAATTATTTTGAAGGAATACCAATAAACCATTACTACCCATTTCAAGAGAAGTAGTCTTCATTATTTCGATGGCGACTTATCGCTGTGAATCTAATGAAGCGAATTACACGAAGAGAGGTCTTCACTATACAAATGTAAATTCATTCTCGTTATAGATTTGAATCTCACTTAAACGTGGTATATATAACTCACCCAATTACAGCTACTTGAAAAAGATTGAAAATGTTGAACTTTGAAAGACTTAACCAACGAATTTAACATAAAGCGTTAGCAAGGCAACGAGAACACTGCGAATTCCTGTGCGAATGAACGCGTGAACCAGAATAAGCGCGCCGCCACGTCAATTCGCGAGTGCTGTACCAGCCCTATATAGGTATATCGGGGGGCCAGTTAAAATTCCAGGAAAGCGACTCCCGCGACTCCTAATGAACTCTCGTCACTCCGCGGGCGCAGATAGTAATTGCCGATACGTATACCGCAAGCGAAGGAACATAGGGACGAGCGCGCGGTATGCGACGTATGCACTTCCTAACGCTTGCGCTGCGATTCTCTCGTCTCTACCCAGCGCTCTCGGGCGCGCGCACGTCTATCTCTCTCCCCCGATCTCTTATTCTCTCTCTCTCTCTCTCTCTTCGAGCTAGCTATCCCTCATTGTCTCTCTTAATCTCGCCTGCTTCCTCTGCGCCCGCGCGCTCCCGTTCAGCAATTTCTGCGCGCCGTCAGTTTAAGCGAGAATTGCTCTCATTATTATCATCCGATAGCGTTAATTTCCTGTGATCGGCTGAACTTGACGGTACGGCGTGGGGCCACGGGCAAGGAAGTTACCTTCTCCAAGCAGCAATTTCATGCAATACGCGTTGAATCCTATATCCTGATTAGGTCCATTAGCGGGAATAGTAGGAAATATTCACCTAATACTGGAGAGTTGAGTTTTGGGATGTTACCGATACGTGGGTGAGCCGGCCGTATAACTAAATAATTATGTTTGTACAAGAAACATATTACAGTTGCAGCAATCATCCCTTTGGTTATGTTTAGACTCAAAAAGTTATTAGTAATGATTTTATATTCAGAATGCGATATTTAAAAATCATGATTATTTATTTAGCAATTGTTTTTTAGTAAATGAAAAAAGTAAATGGCGCACTATCTTACAGGAAGTATATTTTTTTGGGTTAAATTCGTAAAAATTATGCTAACCTTGAATAAAAGATTTTATAATAGAACGTTTGTAACTAATGTATAATATATATACAGATATCGAAAGATTCTAGCACCCATGTATATTTAGATTTTGTTATATTATTTTATTATTTTGTTATTTTGCAATATACATTAAAGCATACGTTGATATTAAACACTGAATTAAACTAATGCTGATATCTAAGTCAAATGCTCAATAATTACTTATAGATATTTAGTAGGGAAATATAATTAATATAGGAAAACATAGTCCCAAATAGTAGTGGTCTGAATCATCCAATGCACATTTTATTATTCATACTTTTACCTACTTCACTTATAGAACTGAAAAAGCTCGTAGGTAATTGCCAATTCTAGAAGGTGCCATTTCCAAAATTAAATTTGGTGCATTAGAAAAGTTTTTACAATCAGAAACCTTTATAGATATCTATAATAGTAGACCAATCCCCTCTACATTGCTCCTCACAAGGTCAATATTGATAAAAATTAAGAAATTGTACATTACAAGAAGTTTAAACCCGTACTTTATTCACGATTAAGTAATATGTAAATAAATTTACAAAACTTTTTCTGCTAAATGAAACAGAATATTTTGAAATAAATACATAATAGAACAAAAATGAATTTTACGATAATTTTAGTATCGAGACTCTGTTAACACAGCATAGGAATCGATAGCCTCTAACGTTCTCGATTCCTCGCAGCGCATTGTTGAACACAATAGTGAAGAGCGAAAGGAGCGCTCGGATTATCCAGTCATCGGGAGAACCAGAGAAGGAGAGATAGAGAGAGGCGGATGAAACAATTAGTGTCGGAATGTTCGCGCTCGATCGACGCTCGTGCGGGGCTTAATTCCTTTTGTGACTCTGCCCGGTACACGATCCTCAAAATATTCCGAATAATTACGCGCTGTATACTTGTTCTTCCTTACGATTGATCGTCAGCTCGAGGCTTTCCTCCACTTCCTGGTTCACGCGGATGCGCGACTTATATCGCTCCGCACGTGATTAGCGCTATTTTTTACACGGGCCTCCGAATCCTTCCGCTCGAGATGTTGCGCGAGCACAATTGATGAGCGATAAAGTAAACAGGCAGCCTTGGATTTTTCGTGTTGTCCGATCGTTTGCCGAAAAGTTTTTTTCCGATTGTGTATACGGGCTTGAATCACGATGGGACGATAGCATTTTTATAACTCATCGTTAATGACTATTTTAATAGAGATGATACAACCTTGGTGAACCGACTTTTTTGATTAGAAAATTAAACGCACTCTTTTTTCAACGAAATTATATAATGTCTAATAAAGTGAAATCGTGCAAAGTCTTCCTATTTAAAAACTGAAATATATGCTAATTTACTTAGACATTATTTGTATATTATATACACGAGAGAATACGCAAAGTAAATGTTATGACACGTCTGCCCATAATTACATTTCTTACTTATTACAATTTTTTCTATCAATTTACACTTTTTTAAATGATCTAAGTAACCTATTATTTATTTTGTCTGAGTGGATTATCCAGAGCTACTGAATCTATTAATCCTTCGATATAATTATTTATTTGAAAAAGAGAAGAGCAATTTTCTCTAAGGCACTGAAAATTCATTGAGAAAACGCTACGTAATAGAAGGATGAGTCACAAACATTTAAGGCACTTACAGGAATAAAACAATATACTCGCGTTACCAACTGACTCCAGAGGATAAAAATACTCGTCTCCGCTCTTAAAATATGCAGTTCGCAATTACGGCGGCTCGCTAGGCGAGATAAGGGGGTAAAAAAGTGCCGTGCAGCGCGGAACTTATGAAAATTCACTTTGCCGAGAAAAAAGCGGCTACTGCGTCGGCAGAATAACGACTGTATTAGCAATGCATCATAATCAAACTCGTATTATGAAAATTTCGTCAAAGCCGCGGCGGCCGGAAGGGGGAGGCGCATTAAGATAGGCGCCGGCGCGCAGTGTGGAAATTAACGCTGCGGCGCCAGTGCGTCATGCACTTTGCACTTTTTGTTCCGCGCGGATTCTTCTTCGTTCGCGCGTCGAAGAGCGCGCAAAACCTGCCGACATTATGCATTTTTCCGATGATGCTAGTGCACCGCTCGTTGGTGTCTCTAAAGGATAATATTTTGTTATGCAAACTTTATTTTCGGCATAATCCGTGTTTTTAATGTACCTTTAGTCTACTTAGAGGATTTACATCAACTAGAGACACTTTTCCTTCTAATTACTTATCCATTTTCATTTACTCTGTATTTTTAAATAGAAAAGTTTGTTGTTGAACTTATTTCTAGCGAGTTACCAGTATAAAATATGACAAATAATAAATATTAAACATGCTTTATTTTATTATGTAAGTTTATTATTTGTAGCTTATTATACGCATACAAAATCTCTAAAGTCTGTTGTTCTTCATTTAACGTGAATTTCATGGGAATTATTACATACTTCACGTTTTTCCATTATCATAAGATATTTTTTATGAGGATTTTTATCTTTAAAAAAGCGTAAGTAGTACTAATGTAAAGCTTTTAAGTAGTACTGATCTATAGAGTGCTTTTATAAACGTAAAAAATTTTAAGTTGGAATTTCGAAATTATTAAAAAAATGTTAATGTTACTTAAGATTCTAAGGAAAACGATAATCTGTAATAAAAGTATATTATAGACATAGAGAAAACTTTCTGTTCATACATGAATAAGACTTTTGAACTTTAACTTTTCATTCTTATTAGCTAGTAAAAAGCAAGCTTTTTCATGGTGATGCTGTTTCTGAAGATTGTAATACATAATTATGGGTAACTTCATGTCAACTGTTTAGCTCAAAATTTTAAAATTGCTCAAAAATTTTTTACTCATTCCAAATTAGCCCCAAAACAAAACCATAAAGTTTTAGAGCAAATTAATTAAAAATTTGAAAACTTTGAATTTTTTCATAAATCTTCAATTTTTATGATTTTTTTAACTCGAACACTTGAAACTTTTTGTACAGAACATTAAATGGAAAAAAGTTTACAAATTCCAAGAAGAATTCTTAAAAATTGTTGTTTCACCAATAAAAATATTTTTGGATATCAATATATTGAAATAATATATTCAAATAACTGTGAAAAAGGTGTATACGATCAGGTTGATTTCACCCAGGAAAGGCCAAAAGACTTCTTAAACTATTACCTTTTGAAATGGCCCCTTGCTGAAGATGGAAAATGATCACTGAAAAAAGTTATGTGCAATTAAAGCTGTGAAAACAGTAAAAATAGTGCTAAATCATCGACAGTCCCTTGCTGTAAATACTTATTAGAAAATATTGATTATGTGAATTTATTTTTGGAGAATGCTCAAAGGATTATAAAAATGTATTCTTTGTCAAGTGCTGCTAAGTATAAAGTATATATTCTTAAACATTCAATATTATGTGATGCAACATCCCACGTATGCCGTCTTTTTGACAAAAAATTACGAAGTGGATTTCACAGAGTTATCGCTTCCTGTTCGGATACATACATGTTTGAGAAATATTAAGTATTATTTTTTTCTTTTTGGTCGGAGGTCATTGACGCATTTTCGTATGCCTCCCAAATCATAAATTAACTGATATCGCGAGCAACGGCAAAGAAGCTTGTACATAAAAATACACATTACGAGACCATTCACCAGCACGATTTTTGGAGCTCTTGTGAAAAAGCAGGTTTAAAAAGAATGAGGAAAATATCATCTTCGTGGGTCGTACATAGGTATAAAAGAATACTTTCTTCGCAGTATCTCCCTCTTAGCGACTTTATTTAAATTCGAAATGAATGTCTTTCCTCAATGTTATCTGTAAATTACTTTTTCCAGTCCTTACTATACATATCAAATTTATACTTGCCATACGAAAGTAATCAAACTTATATTAATATATTAAAAAATATTCTTGTAATGATTTTTTAGAATATTATAATTTAAAATGTTACATATTTCATAATATTTGTTTGGTGTACAAGAATTTATTGTTTACTCATTACTGTAGTGTTTGAAATGTTTCACAACTTTCATTTTGAAAAAAATAAATTAAATTAATGTTTACCTTATTTTTTATGTATACATAAGTAAATTAAACTGAGATTTTATCGAGCCGAATGAATTTGTTATTTGAAATAAGTTTGTAGACAAATTTATTGATGGTAAAGTTCGCTTAGTACCAGATTTTTTATATGGAATACATATTCCGTTGCATGAAACTTTAAAGTTCTTTTTAGAAATACCTTATCTATTCACTAAAATAATTAATTATATGGATGAATTATATCGTGAATCAGCCATTATAAGCAACATAGAAAGTGTTGCTATATCATTTTATTTACGTAAAAAAATATTTTAGTTTAGAAACTTTAAATGCAGTAATTAATAGTTTCGACTATGGTCCCCGAAAAAATACAAATAAATTCAACCGATCACTAAAAATAAATAGCAAATCAAACTAAACGTTAAAATATCAGCATCTGAGACCTTTTCTTTTGTTAGATATTTTGGTTTGGTGGTAGGTCATCTTATTCCTGAAGACCATGAATAGTACTATCTATTCATACGTAGCTATATACATAGAGTAGCTATATAATTGATAGGCTACTATCAATGAGATGACTCCTTCTCCAACCGGGCGCTGAGATGACTCCTTCTCCAACGGGGCGCTGAGATGACCCCTTTTCCAGCCGGGCGTTGAGATGACTCCTTCTTATTCGAAAGCAACGATAACATAATAATTCTTATAAACGAATTGTTAGAAAAATTATTTCAAGTATATTAACTTTTTCTATTATTATAATAA
>UXGD01002313.1:0-26952 GCA_900474315.1 Torymus auratus | reverse complement strand
TCTTGTCTTGGTCTTTTCAGTCAATATGAAAAGTATTATTGTCTTGTCTTGAAATTCTTGATCATATTGGAGTTACGTAGACGTACGACAAAAGACGAGTCGATTGTTTAAAAATTAGAGGTCCGCGTAGAAGAGAAAGGCACGCAGATGTAAAATAGTAAGTTTTTGAGATAATTGACTTTTTCACTGTCCCACGTCCCCGTAGTTCCCTTTTTGGCAAGGACCTCGTATACCACTGAATATTTGGGTTTCAGACCTTTTTAAATGATTCGTTACTGAATTTTAAGAATAATGTAACGAAATGTAATTTAATATACGAATACATTAAGTTTAATACAAAAATATTGATATTTCAAATGTAATAGAAGTTTATGGATTTTGTATTGAAATTGAACACGAATGACAGAAAACAAATTAATATAAAAGTATATGCCAGTTATTAGTAAAATTATAATACACATTTAAGTTACGTATGCAAAAGAAATTTAAAAATAATCAAAATGAAGGTTAAATACGTGAAATTAAAAAAAAAAAAAAAAAAAAAAAAACGTAACTAAAAATAATTTCATATAGAAATATTTAAATTTAATACAATATGCGATTGAAATTTACATATTATCTAAATGAAAGTTAGGTATGTAACTGAAATTTTATAAGAATGTAACTAGAATAATCTAAAAGTACATTAAGGTTCATACATAAAAATGTTCTTAAATTTAAAAAACTTTAAATTTACAAATTTACTGAATTTTAAGAATAATGTAACTGAACGTAATTTACTATATAAATACACAAGATTTAATACAAAAACAATAAAATTTCGGCACAAGTACATATAAATGCCAAATTTGAAGTTTTATTTTTCCTGCCATATATGTGCCGCCGACCAGAGCCTAGTTAATGCGCCACCGCTAGGCGGCGCACCTCATCCCTGTTACCTCACGTACCTAAGTAAGCCGGCCTGAGGAGATACATAGCGCGTCGCCGACTACCTCGCCAACCTTTATCACTCGAACATCTCCTTATTAGATGGTCGTCAGCAACTACCGAAGTTTAGGTATTAAATTTTGATTATTTGGATTAATTATTACGATAAGAAAATGTTAAGTTATTTTCAAGACAATACAGGATTCTTTACATTCTCGACACCACAATCTTGATATTCAAGACAATACAATATCAAGATTAATCTTGCTATATCGTGCAGCCCTACAATATACTCATTCTTTTTAAAATTGCAAGATAAATTGTATAAAGTCCATTTAGATTGTAAAATTTAGAAAAAACCAATTTAGATTGTAGTATGTGCACACGGTGATTTTTTTTTAAATAAAGGAACAGAATTCCTTTTATAACACTTTATATTTTGTGCAGTAAAAAGGAAGAGAATGTCATTACGAAATCTCTGAAGTTGAATTACTAACAATTTCATTAGTGAATATTCACTAATTCTACGGTGGAGAAATTTTCACTAATCTTTATTTTTTCCCTATTTTATCTTTAGAGAGAAATGCACATAACATTTTTTTTTAAATAAAGAAGTAGAGTTTCTTTCATAATAGCTTGTATTTTATGAAGCAAAAAGGAAGAGCATGTAATAACGAAGTGCACCACATCAAACTTTAATGCCAGCGGACTGATAAGTTTCTTTGGCTGCATAAAAAATGCGTGTATGATGATGATATATTTTTATAGCTGTAAAATATACGTATATTAATAGATGATTTCGTTCATAAATGTACCGTTACAAACCTATAACCGATACAACCAAGGCAGGAAAAAGTCACAGACCCAATTAGCAATCAAGCTCATCTCGTAAACCCGTACTTTATTATGGCTCTTTTTAAATATGTTCGCCTGCTTTATTTCTCCTCGGGCCTTCAATCAATAAACGGGAACCAGATCAAAAGAACGAACAAAAAAACACCTAATCATTAATTGAATCCGCGACAGCAAGCGGACGTCAAACAAGTCACATCTACACTCGCATCATTTTTAATTTCACTTTATACGCGCGAATTATAAGACGAGTCGTAATAAGCTCGAGGTACCTGACAGCTGGCAAATAATCTCAGTGTCCACCGGCTCTCTCCCATAATTAAAAACCCATAAAAATCAATGATCAACGTATCAAGCCCGGCCACACGCATATATATACACCCATCCGGCCAGCCCACCCATCACCTTGTCACTCGCTGCGCGCCGCCGCGTGCATATACCCCACATGCATCTCCGATCTCACCGCACTGCTTTTTTTTTATTCCTCCCCGTATATCCATCCGGCTCTCGCGTATATATACGCGCGACTACCTATACATGATCATTAACGAAATCCACCTGCCGCAGTCACTTATAAATCCAGCATTATCCAATTACAACGACTTCTTCCTCTCTCTCTCTCGTACCTTAATAAAAGAAAAAAACAAAAGCGCAGACACAGGACGGGAAAAGAAATATATCCGCGCGCCCTCGAAACTCAATATGCGAGAGTCAGAGAGCGCGACGAGACGCTCGCCTTAATTCAATCGCGGCCGCAAAACGTCGCTGCGCGAAACCTCAAACGCAGCGAGTGTGAGTGTATGTCTCTGGTGCGCGGATTTTTCGGAGACATGCTGACGAAACCTCGTTAGGGTATATGGAGGTGCGAGGTGCGCGCGCGTGTGTATAAGAGGGGAGAAACTGGAGCGAGAGAAACGATGATACGACGCGAGGAGGAGAAAAGAGGAGACGAGGAAAGCGTGAGGTGGTAGGATAAATGGCAGATTTGGCAGAGTGGCGCGCGGGTGAGGGAAAAGGGGAAATGGTCTGTGAGATGTGAGAGGTGAGCGTAATGGGTTAAAATGCGAGAGGGAGAGACGTATTTCTAAAATGTGCGTAAATGCGTATTTTAAAGTGGAGGTTTTTTCTTTGGTGTGAGTAGTACAGTGAAATTTAAAATTTATCGTTTCATGTCTCGATGAGTATGTATAAGGCTGTTATTTGGAAGTAAGCTAAAAATATGAGACAGTCCGTAAAATAATCTTTTGTGCAGTTCTTTTAATTTTAAGTATATATCTTTCGTTTCAGTGAATGCATGTACAATGCTTGCTATAGACTCCTTCTCAAAAGATTATTATTATTATAAACAATATTTACATACATGTATTTTTCTTTTAAATTATAGAATCCGAAGAACCATTAAAACTACGTTTCAAGCTACAACAGCATCCGAGCCCTTCTAAAAATATAAGCAACAAAATATTCATCTAAACTGCGCGTTTGCTATATAACAACGCGCCACGTATACACATTCCTCCATAATCACAATCCTATTACGCATCAATTACAACCTCGGCATTAAATAACAGCCATTAGCCGCATCTCTTCGCTCGCCCCTCGAGCGAAGCTGTCCTTCAACTACACAGACGGCAAAACTCGCAGCATGAAATCTATTCCTGCGAATGGCGCATCTCTCTCCGTATCATTACACATATACGCTCGCAGCGCATGATCCTCGCTTCCGAGTTAGCCGAGGGCTGTTCTCGCAAAAAAGCGGATCTCCACCTCCAGCAGCGGCGGTGCATATATGACACACGCGTTCGCGAGAATGCCAAGGTCAGCTTCATTCCTGGCCGAGGAGAGAGAGATACGGCGAATAGGGAGGTAGAGAGAGAGATAGCGAGGAGGAGATAAGCCGAGAGGGACGAGAGTTAAGTCGCGTGTGTATATATATAGTGCTACCGGGTATAGAGCGAGCTTTTCTGGAGATCGTTCGTGGTGTAGGTATTGTACGGGCGAATGGATCGGTGGAGATGGAGAGAGAGTGATCGGGGATAGAGTGCAGAGTGTAATCTGCGTATTGATGCGGGCCGAGAGGTGGATGCGCGATTTTACTTCTTTTGGGATGTATACGTGTAAGGGGTTCAGATGTGTAACGTGTGTTGAGAGGATTTTATTTATTGTCGGTGGATGCTGGTGGTTGGATTGACTTTTTGGAAAGTTTTTTATGGTGCAGTGTAATAAAGGGTAGAAATATTTAAAAACATTCAAAGTATATTTATGGTGAATGGAGAATAACATGGTGAATTCGGATTTTGTATATTATGTACTCTATAAGAATGAGGAACTGAAAATTCGCTCACTATAGTGCAAAAATAGTAAAAAGGTCGAGGAATGCTTTAGTGAATATTCACTTATTGCACAGTCAAAATTTTATTCGAATGATCTAATAAACATTATGACAAAGACGATTTAAACTTACGGGGTGCAGAAAGCCACGTTCAAACAGTGGACATTCATAAATGTAACTCACCTGTAACAAAAGAAAAACAACATGTTTATTAAACAACCGTTCTAAATATTTTCGCATACAAAGTACAACATCAAAATATGCCATATTATACATATATACGATTACGCCGCGTTGTCACCGGGCGCACGTTTATCACGATTTATAGTTATAATTTATCACTGCGGTCACATGTATACATCACTCTGTCACTACTGTAATACATCATTTTCCATATACCATCCGCGACCGATACATACATTTACCCTCTATCGGGATAGATTAAGTACATGTATATATTCTCTTAAAAAGCATTTAAGCCATATTCCTGTCAACAAAATAGTTTAGATAACAGCTTGCCATACTCGAAGTTCCCGAACATTAACAACTCCCGAGCCTCCGGCGCAGCTACACACACTTTGATGGATTTTCTCATCTCGAAGTTCCTGATAATGCGCTTGATGAATAGCTTCTCGATAAATTGAAACGCTCATAAACGCGAGCACGACCCTTCTCCTATACATTAACAAACTGTTCACAAACCATTTACAATTAACCTTTCTCGATATCTACACCTACATAGCAAAATGCTTTTCTGCTCGATAAAACACTTTTAACCCCATCACCACGTATATATACATAATATCTCTTATACATCCATATACATACATCATGACGCAAGAGCTCCGTCACACTCCGTAATTCAACTCAACCACCATCCTCCTCGACCGACAGAAGAGAAGAAAAAAAAATATCTCCACCTCCTCGACATGAAAAAAAAAATACACCCCTCTTCGCTATCCTTTATCGCGTTACACGCGTAATAAACCATGAAACACAATGGCCCCGGCTTCGTCGTCGTATACCGTTAATGCCCTCCACGCGCCCACCCCCACCGTGAGTGCGCGAGGAGAAGAAGGAAGAACAAAGGAAGTCGAGAAAGTTGAATTCGGCCGGGGGAAAATTAAATCGGCGCGCGTGCGACCTTCGAGCCGAGCAACCGACTGCAGCAGTAGTAGTCTTCTAATCCCCAGGGGAATTCGTAACAGGTAGTTTTTAGGGAGCTGGGTGTATATATATGTGTGTCGTTGTATAGAGTAGAACTCGCCCGAGGCGAAGGAGACGGTGAAGAGGCTGTTAGTATGTAACCTTACTTCGCTTCCTTCCTACCTATATAGGGAAGGTTATATATACTGGGGCACGGGGACGATGGAACACAAGTGTGCGATTGGGTTTCGGCGCAGTGTGTTCTTCTTTTTTTTGGAGTGGGAAGGAAGGAGATGGGAAGAAGCTTGTTGGGAGAATGTGTTTGCTCGATTGGCCGAAGAAGTCGGGAAGTCACTGCCACTTGGCGAGGGACGCTAAGTGGCGGATTTGTGATAGTTAGCTGCACCTGCTGTTCTCTGCTGTCTGTTTTTAAGCGCTGCTGCGTCGTGCTCATATACTGCTTCGTCAGCGAAGGTTTTTAAATTATTATAGTTCGACGTGGATTTTTTGACACACTTTGGGTTTGAAAATTCAGAAGATTTTTTGTTTTTTAATCGATGGTTAATTATAATTATAATTGTAATAATTCTTTCAAAAGTTTTTGTAGATTTACAGAAGATAATATATGTTTATGACGTAGGTACGCCTATATATATATATATATAGGCATTCCACGCAATTTTAATATTCTTTTTGCGAATTACATAAATTCGGGATTTAGAATATATACCTACATTTGATCTTGTAAAATATGCTGAAGCATTTAATACACGTGGGGAATGCTTTTTTTTTTCTTCGAGCAAGCTACTATATGCGCGAGTCTGAGTAATCCTGCAGCCCCCGAGAAGTGTGACAAAGTAAGGTAATTTTTATCGCGTCTCTCGAGATCCCAAGATTATGCTGACTCTCGCGGTATGTAATTTTTATAATATAAAGTTTTCCTCGTTCTAAAAGATCAAAAATGTGTAATGAAATTAAAAATTATATTATTAACTGTAGGTATATAAGATTATTTTAATCGTCATAATTTATCAGTATATAAATATTCTTGAACTTTATGTTTAAAAGAACTTTTAAATAAATTAATGAATATTATTTTGGATTATACAATATGAAATTTAATAAAAACTTCTTAAATAAAAATTAACTAAAAATTTATAAGAAAAAAACGAAATTATACATCACACTTTATTATCGACAATGCTCCATCTACCTCAATACCCGCCCAAAAAGCGCATCAACGAAACCCCACCATTATACCCTCCTCTCTCCAAGCCTCTCCTCATCACCATCCAAGCTCCCGCGCACAAAAGTTAAACCCCACAGGCAGCAGCAGCAGCAGCTGCACCCTCTTCCTTGATCATCCGCGATAACCTAAACAAAAAGAAAACCAGACCAGTACCACACCCCCGAGCTCTCGCTCGCAAAACTAGCATCATCTACTTACTCGCGCGCGAAAAAAGAAGGGATGGCCTCCTCGATCTTCCCTACCGATAACCTCCTAGTTCATATACACACGAGCCGCCGAAAGAAGATAACCGCATCTCGGAATTTCTGGAGAGGCGGAAACGGCCGTCTGGTGTGTTAATAAGCGGAGCTTCCATATCTTATCGCGCCCCTCTGCTGTATATATGTGTACACGTGGGCGAGAGCTCCGAGATGATACCGATCTGCCGCGGTGGCTTTAAAGGAGATTGCGTGTATGGCGACGGTCTCTTTTTTTCTTCTCCTTTCTACCGCGTCTTTCTTTGAGGATGCGCGCACGGCGGTCTTCCAGAAAAGGTATATTATATTCACGTGTGTAAGGGAAATTAGCTTTTCGGAACTGTGAATAATTACGGGAGGTAATTGGAGGAGGTGTGTAATGGTAATGCGGGGCGCGTGAAGACGGGGGGTTTCGGGAAGGAATTAAGAGGTTTTGTTTTCAATGCCGGGGAGGGTAAGTCTTTGTGCTGCGTGCGTAATGCATGTGGCGGTTTCCTTTTTTTTCATTTTTAGAGAGAGAGATTACTTAATTCATTAATATTTATGCTTTTGAGAATTTACGAGCCCGTAAAAATGTACGCGCGTTGCGGTGTATATATGGTTTTATCTGTTATTAACGTCAATAATTACACGCGGTGGATGAAAGTAATGTTTTATTAAAAAATGTTATGTTTATGTTGGTACACTGTATTATTATGAATTTTGTGGAAATCCATTATTAAACTGGATAATTATATGTGAATGTAATTTTAAGAAGTGGATTCGAACAGGTATGGTGAAAAATGAAACCCAGAACAAAAACTCAACTTTTCTTATATATAGTAGCGAAAAAAATGTCTATATTAACAGTATATTTGCTGACTAAAAATATCCTTCGTTCTATTTTTTTTTTTTTTTTTTGACAGCGAAAAAGATGTCTGGATGGCAAGATATAATACGTCATAGCGAATATATATTCATAAGCAAAAATCCTCCTCTTCTATGAAAGGATAAAAATATTCCCAACTCAACAACAATAATAAAATATTTTATATATTTATATATACGCGTATCAAATAAGCATCTATCTGTTAAAAATTTTAAAAGTAGAAAATATATATTATACTAACGTCGACTCTTTTCAGCGAATGAAGCTTACACCGTCACAACTCGAGCTTTTCCGCTCGACTCTTTCCAAAATCCATTTCCCTGTTCGTTGATATCAAGCGTATTCACAGCGCGACCGACAAAGTATAAGATTTTCCTCTGTCGAGATACCAAGAGAGTAGTAGTAGCAGCAGCTTACGCAAACCCGTATACGCACGAGCGAAATCAGCGGCAAAACGCGCGCAGCGGCTAATACAACTGCCAGCTGAATTATGCAGGCGACGGGCGCGCAAAACTGCCAGAAGCTGAACAGATGCAGATGAGCGAGGGAATAAGGCGAAAGATCGCGCGCGAAAAGAAGAAGGCGAGAAAAATAGTCTTCTCTGTATCTCCCTCTTTCCTTTTCGCGGTCTGCTAAATATTAAAGTTCCCCGAGGTGGTTTGAATAAATTATCATCATGCCGCGAGTATAAGCGTATTTTTATGCTAAAATTTTCAAAAAGAACCGCGTTGCTTTAATATATAGCTTTTTCGTTACCGTCAGCTCGATTGTATTTTTGAGACACTTTGACAACGAAATTTGACAGTTGAACATTTTTCCTTAACTTGATTATTTTATTGACCTCATTTGGAATACCGATAACCAGGTTATGAGATTTCGTGAGAAACATGATTCTAAAGTTTTGAAATACTTCGTATTGAGATCTGATAACGTCAATTTGAAAGCAGTGTATAGCAGTAATCCAATTACAGTGCTGGTAAGATTTTATTTCCAATTATGTTCATTATGAACCGACCGTTATAATAATATTCTCAATATTTCAACCTTCTGGTACAATTCGTCTTCGAGCAAATCATCTTCCTTCATCTCACAATTATAATTCGATTTATAGCAGAAAATTTTGCAATGTACATTTTGACATCTTCCATGTCGCATATATGTGGTATAAATTTATCCCAATCCCGATAGAGATCCATTCCACGCTTATTTTTAGTATATCCAATAACATATTCCTCATTCAAGCAACGTTATACAATCGCAACCCTATATAAAAAATATCTCCAACCCCACCTGACAAAACTCTCGCATACCTATATATACACAGGCCATAAATCAGTGCGTTAACCACCTTGGAAACCTCCGACAGGCCACAATCCAAAAACCCGCGTCGCTCGGCGGCGGCCTCGATTCTCCGCTACCCGACCGACAATAACAGCGCGATTACAGCGTGCGGCGGCCACCACTCGAGAGCTTTGAAGCTCGTCCAGTCGACGTCTCTACTCCTCTGACCGCCGCACACTTCTCCGCTTTCAAAGTGTTCACGTATATATAATAATACCGGAGCTACCCGCGAGTGAGAGCGGCTTAATGCGCGCATACCCCGGAGAAGCTGGCCATGTCGCGGCGCGCCGCAAAGTGCACGAGCCTGTGCTGTTGCTGCTGCTGCTGCGAGGCTCGTTACGCAGGAGCGTCGATTAGGTCGGTGCCTTTTTCGAGCTGGCTGGTAGTGATGATGATGATGGTAATGGGGGTGGTTGAGAATGGGAAAGTTTGGTTGTTTGTTGAAGAAATTTGGTAACGGTGATGATTTAATTTTTTAACCGTTACTTTAAAACAGCTGTATTTTTTAAATTATCAATTATATCATATAGCCAAAAAATTTATGGGGGAGTATTTAGACACTTTTGGAGGACAAAAAATATAGTGTCATTGGGACCTAGTTTTTAACAAAAACTTGGATGAATCGTTACGACCCAGTGTAAATAAAATAAAGATTATTATAAAAGATATAGCTGTATATAAAAATGGATGATTTATGAGTAAAATTTAAAAACTAATGTCATAAGAATGTTAGAAGTTGCATAGCCCCAGAATAGTACTGATAGCGCCGGAATATTACCGTATCTAGATGTGTAATTCAATGGGATATCATAACGGCCGCGTAGTCGCGCAGGTAATCTTAAAGTGTCTGTGATAAGCAGGAAATGTTCAGCTATGATGACATTCCCTTTATCATGGAAAGTAATAAAAATATCGCAACTCTTGTATCTAAGTACAAAGTCAAATATACTTAACGATAAACTGATTAAGCCAATGTTTATTGATCATTTCATTGAAAAACTGAGTATTTATTATCTACGGTGACCCAATAAATAGAATAACACTTTAAACAATGTAGACCGACAATGTGTCGTTTATATTTCGAAAAATTCCGATTATTCCGCGTCCAATAATTAAAGGAAATTCAAAATTTACGTGCTAGTTCAATTGTGTGCAATGATAGTTGTGGCACACATAGCAATGCAGATACTGAACTTTTGCTCTGTGCGCGCGCGCGCGTTATTTGCATGGATCTGTATGCATTTAGCGGGAATATTATTTCATGAATATTTATAGAGGACTCCAGTTAAACAACTTATCGTGACCTAATATTCCAATGCAAATGTATTGCGAAATTGTTTAAATGGATGATCGCGCTTGTACCAACCGCTAACCCTGTTTGACGAGCAAACTTTATTCCACCCGTAATTTATATAAACCCTATTATAACCATTCAGTGTCTTTTTATACCACGATAACAATCTATATAGCCACCGCAGATATGCTTATTTCAGCGCATTATCTAACGAATTGCATATCTCGCGTAAATGAAAAAAACGAGCAAATTGATAATTTAATAACCACGAGGGTACGCTGGTAACCAGATCAAGTGTAAATTTTCCGATAACAAGCTTCCACATACCCGCGAGACGGCACTCCGCGAAATTGACAAATTTCCCAAACACATAGGCGTCCAATTGTCCACACACAGATTCCCACGTGATTCTAACAACTCCGCTAAAATTTAATCTCGAACAACTTTAATCATCCGTAACGAAGCTCGAAATTAGCGAATCAAACTATCCACGAGGCGCAGAAAAAAAGCCAAATTCCCGACGTGACAATATTGGCTCACTCTCGGGTCGACGACCGAGACCCGCTGCGGAATTTCCGAAATCACATTATCGCGCGCGCGCGCACGTATGTACGCCCCGTCGAATCAAAGAGCGCGACAATGGGCCGGCTCGATTGAAAAGCCCGGAATTATTATCATTTTACCGGTCATTGGGAAATTCAGACCTCTGCGGCGCGGTTTTACGCGCCCCAGGCTATCTATACATATATATGCATTATGCGACGGCGGTAGAATCGCGATCGTGCGATTGGAAATGCGCGTAGTGTGTGCGGTTTTTCTGTCTCGCTGCGTGTAAACGCGTATATATATATGGCGGGAGGTAGGGAAAAATTAATGTGCCATGTGAAATTCATGTAAAATTTACCGCGCCGTGTAATTTATGGGCTTTCTTTTGTCGTGGGTGAGTGGACATTTTTTTTTTTTTGCAATTCTGCGTATTCTCCGGAATATTTGGCGGAGGGGTTATGTGTGTCCGTGGAAAATGCGTGTTTTTATATTACGCGGCGTGGTGATTAACTTTTCGTTGAATAAATCTCTCGCAGTAACAGAGATTCGTATCTGCATTGTGAAAATTTAATTATAAAATTGTATATCGGCAATTTCGCGTAGTAATAAAAGGATTTTTTTTTGTATTACACGCTTTTGTATTAAATTGATGGATGAAATTCAATGTGACGAATCAATTATTGCGGGGTATGTATACATTTTCGAGGTATTTGGAGTAGCCGGTATTATTGCGTTAAATGAAATGAAATATGTTGCGATGTAATTCGAGGTACGAACTATCAATAAAGCTTGAAATGTGTGCAGTATTCTGGTAGTATAGTTTATAATAGGAACGTGATACGAACTGACTAAATTAATATTCTGACGAAAACAAATTTAATGTTTCTATATATTTCCTGGTAGAAAAATGATCAGCTTTTCTGCCAAATATAATGAGCAACTCTGTTAATTATAATGTAGCTAAAAACTAGCTAATTTTTGGTTAACGATCACTGCTTCACGTAACCTTACCACCTTCTGACCTTACCAGCTTTCAGCAGCTTCTTTGCGGCTGCTTTCAACATTTTCTAAAACGATATTCGTTTGTTACGAATTTTCGTTCGCTAATTTTTCCAACTAAGCTTTCAAGGTATTGATTTTTCTTGCGACAAAGTTTCTTCTTAGCCATAACATTTCAATCAAAGCTTAAGTACATTTTAGTCAGATCTAATGCTAAAAACTTGACGTTATAACCCGAGTTTCTATATCTAATTTTTAGCTAAAAATAACCTCAATATTCTGAAAATCTAGCCAATTTATATCCAGAATATACTAAAGATTTCTACCACGGTACTAACCAGAGTAGAAACATTTCCTCATAACTCGAAATAACCACAGCCGACTAAAGAAACGCAGCTTAATCTCCCACACAGCCCGAGATTATTCTCCGCAGTTATCCCCAATAGCAACATCGTTATTCCCCGAGCATCTCTCCCTCACTGCACTCTTTAAATCTACACAAAAGTTTCTCTGTCGAGAACAAATTTCATTCTCCCGCCTCCGCCCCTCCTTTGCAAAACTAATCGCGTCTGGCGATGATATCCCGTTTAGCGCGCATCCTCGCAATCTTCCCATCCCATCTTCTCTCCGCCCCGCGCCGGCGCGCTTGAAAACCTCTAAAAGTAGTAAGAATCCAAACGCAATCTTTTTAGCACGCACACCCACACAACTTTCCCCTCCCCGTCGCCTATAATACAGTCTGCGAAACCCATAGTCTCTCTGCTACTCGCGGACTTTTCTCTCTATCCTCGATTTAATCAACGATTCCCGAGCTAGCAAGCGCGCGCTTTGTTATTTCGCAGCGCGCTATCGAGTTCTCTCTCTCGTTTGCGAGCAGTTGATCGCCCAGGCGGAAGTAAAAGTTTATAGCCCGAGCGTACAAGAAGACGGTAATCAGATCCGTCGGCGCGTCATCTGGCGTCCAAATATTTTGCCGTGCAACGACGTCGGGTGGGGTGTAGACGATCGAGAAATCGCTGCTGTGACGATGACCCGAGAATACGACTTTAATTGCAGAATATTGATAGCCGCACGATGTATGTTTCCTCTTTTTATATATCAGATTTTTTTTTTTCTTCTTCAAGTCGTTTATTGTAAAGCAGAATGACAGTATTCAGTAGACCATTAACGCGGAACTAATTAACAATTTAGTGCGAGATCTATGGTCGAAGGTAATAATCAGTGAATAACTAGAGTGACATTATGTATATATTTACGAATTTTTATCATCGCACAGTTCATTAAACCGTTCGATCGTAATTCAACTTTATATCACAAAATCAATGTACGGGCGTACATAATAACACACATACACACATATACTCACCGAGCGAAAGTGAAACATTTTTCAATCATCGAAGCCGCCCCTCATTACCATACATCATCTATATCCCTCTTGTCAACCGCAGACGCCATTAAAACACCTCGCATATATCTCCTCTCTCACACTTCTTGTCACCCGCCATCAAAATCATCCCTTTTCCCCCTCTGCACCCACAACAAAAACTACACCCCCTCGAAACATTTTTCACCTCGCGCATCCCCGTCATACATTACACATCGCCAAAGCGAATCGCTCCCTACAATATATACTTCCACACATATATCCCAGCGCCGAATCAATCTCTATTTTTCTTCGCCACCGCCGTAGCGGCTATTAATCAAAAGGTAAATAGACGCCGGCCCCGGAGAGTAAAATATTACGAGCGGCCCTTGCTTGCTTGCTTGCGCGGAGCCGAGCGACCGATAATTCATGAATTCGGAAGCATGCAAAACCACCGCCTTCGTGTGTATGTATATATATGCAGGGCGCGCGTACACTTTTGATATACTTTTCGACGAGAGACGAGTAAAAAGGTAGAGTAGAGGGAAAAGGAGAGGAAAAGCTTTCTGGCCCGCGGCGTTTACGCTGGCGCTTAGAAGTATTTTGACAAATAGGAGGCCTGATATGCGGGAAAAAGCACAGCGCGCGAGAAAAATCTCGCGGAAGGTGAGTTTCCGAGAGAGAGCGGGAGAGAAGCGTATAACGGTTTAACGTGGTTTGGTTTTATATATTTTTCAAGGAGAGGCGAGGGGGTTCGTGCTGTAACTTCGGGTGATAAATTTTGTAAAGTGCGTTAAAATGTGAAGATGCTTTTGGATTTTACATATATAGGTATTTTATTAATATTATTAATAACGTTGTAATTTATAACTTGTCGATATATCCTCTGTATTTATAAGATAATGGTTATTAAATTTCTATAATATTAAATGATGAATGAGAACTCTGATTTTAACTGGTCTTGTAAAGACGTTCGACTTGGTTTTCATAATGTTGGAGAAATAAATTATTATCAAGTATTAATAAATTAAATATACCCTCTGTTTTATAAGCTATTGGTTATTACATTTCTATAATATTAAATGATTATTGAGAATTTTAATTGTATAACTGTGATTATTAGATTGTACTACTTATGATATAAATCAGATAAGATACCGCATACAAGGAAACTGCATTAATAATGAAATAAAGTCGATATATAAAATAGGTAGTGTACAATGAAAAAGTTTTTTTTTTTAAATAGCTCTAATTCAATCAGAAATATATCCAGAAACAAATTCACCAACTAATCTAACTAAAAATAACTTTTCCACCCACACGTCCAATCTCCCAGAAAACTTCCCGTCAATAATTCCCGTACATGCACACCCCTCCGCCGCAAAAGTCAAAACCCCTCAGACGAATTTCAACTCCGCACATGCACACAAGAGCGCGAAGATGGATAAGGAATCGGAGCCCCTCTAGCACGCGCGCGAACTTATACATACACACACACATATATATATATACTTTCCGGCGTGCGGAGAAGGACGATCGCCAAGTTTCGCAGCGGCGCATAGCCCTCGCGGCGCTCGCTGTCTTTCTTCTGGCGTCCTAAAAGCCTCTTCCTGTTTTGTCTGAAAGAGATACCCGTCCGCCCGCTGGCAGGCAGGAAGAGAGGGCGGCGAGCAAAAAAAGAGACGCGCGAGGGCCGAAGGCTGCGGGACAGCCGAGCAGACTTTGCACTTGGAACTTTCGTGTGTTTGAGAAGGAGAGGACGACAGGGCAGAGAGTTTTTCGGTTTGGCAAGCAGTCGAACTCTCGCGGGTATATATGCTGCAAGGGGGCAGAGTCGCTCTGAAAATTAGGGAGGGTATGATTTTTCGGGCGTGGGGAGTGTGCGGGTGGCTGGCGGAGAGATGAAGGAAGGATGTGGCTGATGGATGCAGGGCTTGTCACTTGTCGGAGAAATTTTTTGCGAATGATGTATAGTTTAAGTATGATTAGAAATTTTATTTAAATAAAAACTTTGGATTTTTTATGAAATTTGGAAAGACTCGTTTGTGTCTTTTTAGGTAAAATTGGATTTCAATTAAAAGTGAAAAGAATTTCTAAAAAAGATTTTATCATAGATGAATGAATGGATATTCGAGCAATATTGAAACGTTTCCGGTCAATCTGCGGCGAGAGGGTAAACATGAGCATTAAAAAAACTCTGCCTGAGGCAATCGATGAATTTGAAATTCAAGCTTTCGGTCGAATACAGTTATTATTAAAAAAAAAATAAAATAAAATAAAAAAAAAATAGAAATGAAAACATATACTGTATGTATAAACTTTTCAGAGATGGATTCGTATTAATCAAATGTGTACGAATGCACATTCAATGTGTTGGTTGTACAAAATTAGAAAATAAAAATGTTAGCCCCGGGATATTATTTATTTTGGGGTTTCTATTATATTTCGGTTTGCTATTGTTTGATTTTATTTTTGTTTGCTGAAGCTATAGTTACATGCTATAAAGGTTTTTATTCAATTTCAAATATTGCTACCGTGAATATTTACACAAAAACGTTTTGAAAATATATTTTAAAATGAAGTATTTTTCAAAATAAATACAATGATGATTTTAATTTTGATAAGGAATGTTTTGAATAACAAAAAATCACTCGAAAAAATGATTAATACGATGCGACTTTTCAGTTGCACCATTACGTATGAAAAAATTCATAGAAAAAAGAACATCGATCATACGACCTACAAAAAAGAAGAATACGCGCGTTCCATAAAATAATCCAGCGCTCGAAAACAGTCGCGAGAAACTATCGGTATCGACTTGGAACTTGCATTCGAAACCATTCAATAGTCGTACGCGCGCATATATATACGCTTAAAACTTTAATCCTTCGAAATACAAGCAAGCATGTGCCATTTCCAGAGGAAACTCGTGAAATTTAAAATTATACGTATATGAAATATGAATATAAATTTTAAATTGCTATATTAAAATTAAATTCCGTTTTAAATTTTCAACTCGGAAACGAAATTTTCAGTAAAAATTTCTTTAATTTCATTAATTATATAATATTTATAGTTAAGTATCTAAATGAAATAAATAAGTAAAATATTCAAAAACAGTAATTATTGAAGAACTTTATCCTGGCAGGACAGAAGCGATTAAACAGTTCATTGCCTATACACAGTTAAAAATCGATTCCAGTGTTAACAATATTTTGAGTTAAAAACAAAACCTACTCCACACGCTCTGTGTAATTATTATTTCAACAATGAAAAATACGCAATATGTGTATTAAATTTAAGAAATTAACAAATTGTGTGTCGAATTTGCTTATTGAACACAAGACGTGTAATAAATCAACGAATTTATAATGATATAAATTCGTTTTTATATTGATTTTCTTTATTTTTTACTGATAACATGTATGCTCAATCTTTTGAAAAAAAAAAACGTTATCTTCCAGAATTTTACATTCGTATATCAATAACTCATTCGGCATTACCTTGTGTCACGCAACCTAGAGTACTTGCTCCAACAATGAATATAAAAAATTAACTTCTTTTTACAAAATTTCTTCGAAAACTCCTCAAAGCCAGCGCGAAAACAAGACCCAAAACCAAAACCATCCTAGCAAAACAAAAAAAGCGCACCACTCCCGCAACCATCTCACCACCCTCACTCCTCGCTGGCGCACGTTTCATTCAATTAACGCGCGTCTCTCAAGTTCTCTTCTCTGCACCCTTCCCCTCCCACACACATACGTTTGCTCAACGAAACAATGCCCGACTCACCTCTCAGCGTGCCAGACTCGTCTTCGCGCGCTCGCGCGCTTCCCTTGTGATGATGATGCCCGGCTCGCACGATAACAGACGCGCTAGCGCGGCGCGTTGCGGTTTGCTCATTGTCTACGCGAGCGAACAGCCTCTCTCCCTCTCTCACTCCTCATATATTTTACTCAGTTCGCGCGCGCACACTGGCGCTTTGTCTCGCGATATTAAAATTTGTTCTAATGTGGGTGCAGGGCGAGTATAGAGGCGGACCCCGTGCGAGATTTATCGAGGAATTTTTAATTATGTCGCGCGCGCGGGAGGAGAAGGGAACGCGATTGTTGTCTCGCTGCAGTGGTGAGAAGGAGGGTTTCTTTTGCAGAGGCTATATGTAGGTTTGTTTTGTCGTGCGAGGAGCAAGAGAGAGAGATGGTATGCGAGGTTTGCTTTGCGGCGAGCGCGGGTTGATGATAAATGGAGGTTGGAGAGAGAGAGAGTGTGGTGTTGGGTTATTGGAGGTGTTGGGTGAGAGAGGAGAGTACGCGGGCGGGAAACTTATTAATGATGCGGCCGATTGTAGGTTTGCGGCAGACACAAAAATTGATGGAGCCTGTGGGGGTTTTGCGGTGCTACGGTGGTATTGACAGTTGTAGAGCTGCATTGATAGCAGTCGCCGGCTTATAGTGCGACGCGATTGTGTCTCTGGGGATACAGCGATGGGATTTGTTAACCTGGTTTTGCAGTGTGATGTGTTTTATAAGAATTATCGATTTGTATAGCTTTAGTAGGATTATATTTGTGTTTAATATTGAGGAGTATTATACTTATTTCAGATTATTGAAGAGATTAAAAGTTTGATGAAAATAAAATTAACCGCATCAAGTGTCTGAAAAGTCATATTTGGGAATAATATATTGTGTGTATTTTGAATGTGAAATTTCGGTACGATAAATGCGCTTGAAATTCATCATTTTCGCATAAAATCGAAAAATAAGCGACATAAAATAAATTTATACGTTAAATGTTGATCAAGAGAAATATCAAGCTGTATTATCGACTTCAAACTTAACAATTTTTAATCTAATTTAAAATCCCAATCTCGGTCGAAATCACGAAATTCCAGTCTCTAACTATACACGCTCACCTCAAAAGTTTTGAATTAAATTAAAATAAATTCATCCTCTCTCACGAGCGCAATATCGGATAACACATTACAAATTCAATCGCGCGCTCCTCTAACTCCGCTGCGGCCGCAAAAAGCCCTCGCACACAACAAATCTCAACTTACTCTCGCTCGCACGCGGGCCGCGGCGCGCAAGAACGAAATTGAAAAATAATCCCCGACAAATCGAACTCGCGCGCGCCGCTGCCGTGCGAATCTCGAGATCGGAGCGAGATCCATTTGCATATACTCTCTTTCTCTCGAAACTTCATCATCAAGAAACCCCCACCTACCTCTCTCTCTCATTCTCTTTCAGCGGTCAATATGCAAAAACCGAAGCGACTCGGATTCAATCGGGACGGTAATTCTTCGCCCGCGCTATGCGAGTGTTCCGTAAAATCGGGTAATTCCTTCATCGAGTATATAGCGTAGAGAGGGGAGAGCGAGCGAGCAACCTGTTGTGGCGGTGGCGGCGGTGGCCCGATACGCCGATGAATAATGCAAGGTGCGATAACTGAGCCGCGAATAATTGACGCGCGCACGAGTGCGCTCCAGTTTTTTTTCTCACGCGCCCTATGCGCGGATACGAGAAGAGAGCTTCGCACGCGAGTTTTTTTATACTCGAGCCCTTCGAGCTCACTCACTCGCTCTTTGGTGTTCATGTCGCGTGGGTTTTGTTTTTTGGAGGAGGGAGAAGAGACTTGCGGCTCCGATTGCGAGCGATCTGGGTGTTCTCATAACACTGTTATGGTAGGTGCTAGGTCTGCACGAGAGTAAGACAATATTTCTTTAATTATTGTCTCGTTCTCGTAAAGTCTTGAAAATTTATCTCTTGTCTTGGTCTTGTCAGTCAATATGAAAAGTTTTATTGTCTTGTCTTGAAATTCTTGATCATATTGGAGTTACGTAGATGTACGATAGTAAGCGAGTCAATCATTAGGAAAGGTCTCAAACCCGGGAAACACGAGGCCTACGCAAAAACGGAGTTACGCAGATGTGCGACAAAAAAGCCAGTCGATTGTATAAGAAAGTCTTAAATCTAAATAGTCGGGGCACGCGAGGTCCTTTTAAGTTACAAATACATTAGGTTTATATAAAAACAATAAAATTTCGATACAAGTATAAATAAATGCGTAATTTGAAATTTGATTTTTCCCGCCATAATATGTGCCGCCGGCTGGAGTCTAGTTCGTGCGTTGCCGCCAGGCGGCGCACCCCCTCCCTGTTGCCTCAGGTACCTAAGTAAGCAAGCCTGAGGAGATATAGGTGACATCAACTACCGAAGTTTATTGAGTTAATAAAGGTGCCTTTGTGTGAGAGTTCAATAATTGTTTTTATTTGATCAGTTAATAATGATTGTTTATCATTATTTTCAAGACAAGACAAGATTCTTCACATTTTTGACATCAGAATCTTGATATTGTATCGAAGACTGTACATAAATATTCTATCGATTAGTGTCTTAAATATTGAGGCAAGACAATGCAATATCAAGATTAATCTTGCAGCCCTATCGTGCAGCGCTAGTGAAAGGATTATTTAATTTTTTCCATTTAATATCTTATTTTCTTCTTGTAGGAAGAAAATCTGCGCCCTATGCCCTCATCCTCTACAATAGGCGTGACGCTGCTAATCTGAGGGGACTCCATAACAAATTGAAAAACTAATAATTATTGTCTCTTTGTCGTTCATAAATCGACTCCGTAAACACTGGTAAAATAATACTAGACAATTTAAATTAAAGTATCATAACAACAGACCATCGTCTCGTGATTTTTATGAAAGCACGATGTACAAAGTAATAAGCTTCCATTCAATCCAACGACCAATCTTCCGTACTTAATTTAGCTCCAATCGCCCCCCCAGTTTCTCCCTTCCCCGTCTCTTCGACCCCGTAAAAAAGCTCCGCACCACGATAACGCCAACAAAATCATTCCTCCGCCGAGTCGAACAATAAAAGCCGAGCTCTCGCGCGGAAGAGAGGAACAATATCGTCGCGCTCGCTCGCCATCGACGCAGTCAATCGTCGCGCATTGCAGCTCAAATCGTCCGTCAGCTAGCGAGCGCGCGACAGGAGTCAACAGCGCTTTATACAACCTCCGTCGAACTACCGCAAATAAAGTTCGTTGCTCCGCTGTCGTGTCTCCCTTTCTCTCTCTCTCTCTCTCTGGTTGCATCGAATCGCGAATAATACAGCGCGCCGTCTGCGCATTTATTACTCGGTTTATCTAGCGCATTCCGCCTGACGGACTCGCCGCTGCTGCTGTCCTCCCGCGACTCGTCGAAGGAAAAAAAAGAAAGAATCGGGCGTCTGGGGGAGAAGAAGACGAAATACACAGCGGGGTATAGTCGTACTGCTGCTACCCGTGACGTAGTCGTCGTCGTCGTCTCGGAGTTTCGAGAGAGAGAGAGAGAGGGCAAGTTTGCCGAAGCTCTTGGAGCGTCACGGAGGCGAAACTCGTTTCCCTCGTTCTCTCTCTGGTGGGTGAGAGCGAGAGAAGATGGAAAACCAGAGGAGAGAAGTCCCGTCCGCCCGCGCTGTTTGTCGGAGGCATTAGGAGCCTCGAAATAATAAGTTGGCTGCTTGCGCATCGGCTTGCTTGCTTCCTTCGCTCTTCTGTCTCTGCGCACGGCTCTCTCTCTGTCTCTGTCTCTCCCTCGCCGCGGTGATATTCTTTATACCGTTCGGGTGTTCCTCTATATATATACTCTCTTTCGAGGTGCAGTGTCACGGGGCCGCACGGGCGCAAATATATATATAGATAGATGAAAATCCACTCGATGCTGAGTTGTGCAGGGCTGGGAGACGCTGCACGCGACGTATAATGGACTTTTTTGTGGTTGTCGTTTTTAGTTTAATTGTGTGTCGGTGAGCGTGTTTGTGAACTGCGGTTCGCACTTAGTTATATAGAGGAGTTTATAGGTTGTGATCGAATAACGTAATGATATTTGCGTAAATTTGTGTTGGAATGATGGGATTCAATCTACTTTTATACATGATTTGAGGTTTTTATAGAATAAAAAATTCATGATAATAATCGCGTGGACATGTTAATTTACACTCTAATAGAATTTAAATATTTAAATTTTACTTTTTTTTGTGCATCTGCTGAAATAACGGACCATCGCATATACTCGTTGAATTTGAATTTAAAAAAATACAATATTTCCTATGAAATTTTAATAAAAATATTTAAAAATCTAACACACATCTAACTCGAATATTCAAGTAAAATAATGAAAATACCATTAACCCACACTACCACATATTCCCCATACCACCGTAACTTGACGAAATTTTACAGGCAAACTTTCCACTTTCGTCTATTACAACCAAATCACGCCCTAAGACGCAATCATCCCGCGCCCCGTACCTATAGACGCGGAGAGAGAGAGATAGCGATCGCTTGTTCGCTCTCTCTCGCTCACTCGCGCGCAATACTCATCAAGACAATTCCAAGCCAATCACGGCGCCCAAGCCCCCGAATGTAATACGCGCCTGTATACAGGGCGAATCCCCGAACCTCATCCTCTATCTGTATAGCGGTGACTCTCGTAGCCGCCGCCGTCGTATCCGACATCAAACGGAATCGCGCAACGAGATTAAGACGCGAATGGCCCCAGCCGACTGTAACGCGTATATATATACTGAGAGATAGATGGCGAGACACTAATGGTTTGATTAAAAGTTAATTTTCGAGGGTGTGTGGGGGGAGTAGAGTAAGAATGCTGTTTTCGTAATTAATTGGGGTTTTGTGGTGATACTTGGGGGTAGCGGAGATGATGTGGTTCGAATTAGTGGATGATTGTATATAATTAGTTTCAAAAGAACTGAATTTCCTTCGTTTGTATAGTCTGGGAGATTGCATTACTAAACTTTATATTTACACTGTATGCGATTATATATCGTGTGGCTTTTTGGACAGAAGGATTAAATCTATTTTATCGTTACTTTTAGTTTTTAAGCAAAGATTTCGATGATTTACTAAAAATACTAGTACAATACAGCCCATAAAAAATTTGAACCAATAATTTTCATATAAGCGTATAACAGGCTCTACAAAGGAAATAATCCGTCAACACTTCACATCCGACTTCAACACCTATAAAACACATTCACATAGCACCTAACCTATCTACACCGACACTAAAAGATCCCAACACACGACCTCAAAGCGTGTTTAAATACCCTATAGACATCTTTTCGACGCCAATGAATTTCCGGTCTCCAACATCCTATACCTGCCAACCACGTGCCTTCCTGCATCCTAATTCACGCAACGGCATGTGCCTATAAAAGACGACACCGTTCCGACCGTCGTCCATCTCTCCAGCTTGAAAGGGTATATATCCGAACCGCGCAGGAGGAAACGTTTCCCATTGTGCGTGGGATCGAGTCCAGGTGACCGGGTCATCCTTAGGACAACGGCCTTGAACGCACAACAATAGCGCATCGCGACAACAGTTCTCCTACTGCTGCGCGATCGCCTCCGCTTTCCACGAGCCATTAGCCGCTCAATTATCCGCGATGGAGGCTCGATCCCTCCGGAGATGCTGCTACCACTGCATTGGATGTAACCATATCTACATCTCCTCTCTCTCTCTTGCGACTGCGGCTCGGTATATACGCTGACAAAGGCGGTGGCCTCCTGCCGAAGGAGTATATCCAGCGCGCTTTCACGTGTGTATGTGTATGTAAGCGGGCACCACGCGTCGATAATGGACATCGGCTGATAAGCCCGCGCGCTCCGCCGAGTCCATACACACACGCTGCGTATGGTACGTACACATATATATACGCACGTTCTATGCTAAGCTCGCTATACGTCGCCGGCAAATGCCAGCCCCCTCCTCGGTTTTACCTCCAGCGTCGTCGTCGTCGACGTCAGTGTCTATACTACTCTATGTATCTTGGCCCGGAGATTTGTTGCTTAATCTGCCTCAAAGCAGCGGCGTTCTCGTTAGCGATTGATTAAATGCGCTGTCAAAAGCGAAGAGACGCGGAGAGAGAACCACGCGCATATCGAGGGCCTCCGCCTTGCTTTAACGACTGCACATCCTACCCTCGCCTGGTCTTTTGTGCCCAAGGTGATTAAAGCAAGGCGGACCAGCGCTCGCGTGGTGGTTTTAAGGCCGATTACGTTAGAGATGATGATTATTAACGGAGGATAACGGGGGCCATTGGAAAGTATATATATAAAAGGAGGAGAGACTCTGTTGGCTTTTGAATTATGCGAATGTGCGTGTGTGGAGGGAGTATGGCAACTAATACTGAAAGGAGGGGGGAATGGCTAATGCGACGGGGATTAGGGCGCGAAATTTCGGGAGTTCGGTTGTGCGTCGTGTATAGAGGAAATGGGAGGGCTGGGAATTAATAAGGGATTTAAGGGATGCAAGAGAGTGTGTAGATGTTAAAGTTACGAGGTCTTTATTCGAGAGGGAAACGTGGATGGAGATGGTTGGTTGGGATTGCGAATATCAGAGGGTGGACGCGGTGAAAGTGTTATTGTTGATGGGTGGGGATTATAGGGTATGGGTGGATAGGGAGTGAGAGATGTCGTAGTGGTTTTAAGGATGTTTAAAAGTTTATGGTTGATGTCGTTTTGGTGGCATGTGTTGTGGTGGTTGATTGAAAGGGAAGAAATGTATGTTTCGTGAATATTCGTTGTATAAAGCATTAATCAATGCAGTTATGATATTGCTTATATGATATGTCTTAGATGTCATTTTCATTATTAAATTTCATTAAAAAGGCTGTATAGAGTACTCCATAATATTTGAAGGTAAAATATTGAATTTTCAGTCCGTAACGAAAGTTTAAAGTTGCGAGGATATGTCAGACCCGATATGCACAATTTGTCATTTTTAGAAGAAGAAGTAGAGACTCATTAGAAACTATCGCAAACGAATAATTTTATTTATAAAGTCTATAAAGAGATTTACTTATGGTCTCTCATCCCTCTTTATCTAAGAAATTAAAGAATATTTTATTTCACATCAAAACCTATAATACTAATAAGTACCAATGATATTTATTAACAAAAGAATTTCAACCATCATCATGAACGATCCAAAGTTATCCCACAGATGTAACAATTAAAATCCGGTTCAGTATGCCACTTATCGCAAAAGTTATAAACAGCTCCATCAACAACAACCCGAGCCATATCACTCGATATAAACCCATCAGCTCCTCCCACCTCTCATAAACAACCCCAAGCGTTCATCCAAGCTCATCCCGTAGCTAATTACTTTAAAAATTCCATTCAAGCCGACCGAGCAGCAGCAGCAGCGTTGCTTTACCCCTCACCTATAGCTGCTTATCGCTCCTCTCCGGCGTCATTAACCGAGAGCGAGCGCGGAAAATAGAGGCGCTGCTGCTGCTGTGGCTGGCTGCTAGATTGCATTCAGCTCCCAAGGGCCGAGAGAAAGAGACGCGCGCGCGCCGGTGTAAATTATCGGCGCCCGATAAGGCCGAGCCAATAACCGCGCATCGCGTGGAAGAGAGAGCATACACACATACAGAGTGGCGACCGGAAGTGGCCTACTTTCTTGCGAAAGCTGCACGGAGAACGTTTCTAGTATATATATATAGGAAAAAAGAAGGAGAGGAGTGCGGTTGAGAGGTGTGAGCTTTTTGGGTGCAAGTACGACGACGGTTTGACGGAAGTGGGTCGAATGGATTGCCACCCGGGTTCATTTCGGTACCGCCGTAGTAGTGCAGAATGTTGCTGCTGCGGGAGCCAATATCGGGGTGGCGCGTGCCGCGCTGGTAATATTGATGGTATTAGGTATTTTTGTTGAAATAATAACGGCGAGCGGTCGGCCGAGGTATTTCAATAACGGCGAGGAGGGTTGAGGTAGAGGGCGCTGGATTTATTGTAATAGGTATACATGTATCGGTATTCTATATAAAGGGATGTTATTTTTATTTTTTGCGGTTGGAGAATGGATATTATCGATGATGAAGAGAAAACTTTAATAAAAAAAAAAAATAAGGGAGACGGGTATTTGATATGCTGGATTTTTCGATATTAATGATGATGGACCGTTTTCCAGTCTTTATTGGTCTCAAAAAGTCACATGTCAGGTATAACTTTACAAATTAACTTGGTGGACAGCGCAGTGTTACTTTATTAGAAAAGATTTTTTAATCTGACACCTTTTCTGAATTCTCGACATATTTCAATAATTAATTGTTTTATATTACTGACGTTGAAATATTGGATTCTTCGGTATTGAATTTTTAATTTTTGAATACTTTATGATGCCAAACTCAACCACTTGATTGATTTCGACAAATCACACATTTCAAGTATAACTTGATTAATAAAACTAATTGACTAATTGCAGTGTTACTATATGAGAATAAATTTTCAATTTGACACCTTCTCTGCAATTCTCGACAAATTTCAATAATTGTTTAAAATACCTCCATTGTACTTCCATCTCATCGCCTCAAATTCAACCTACAACCTCCCAATCTATCTCCTATCACTCACTATATACCGCACTTTTCACGTATATACGAAAAAAATGTCACCATCACACGAGCCACACGGCTTATATATATATACCTAAGAGACAAAGACGCCGCGCTCGATCGTAATCTGTCCTCTCTCGTCTCAGCGCGCCAGGCTTTCTTTTCAAAAGCTCGCCGCGCGTCGTGTAACCGCCGCGCTCTCTCGAGATAAGAAGACTCGTTTTTTTTTCTTCCTCTCGAGGCGCTCGTCTTTTCCGGAATTCGTCTGGATTAATTTGGGGATTACCTCGAGGTGGGTGAAAAAAAAAGAGGGAGGGCGATTACGCTCGTTTCGGAATATTAATTTTGCGCTTAAATTAATCCACGGCGCGTGTATATAGGGGAGAAGCGCGCTGTGTACCGTTTTTTCTTTGTGCGTCAGAAAGCGAGGGGGGAAAGAGAGAGGAGTGTCTTTAATGAGGACCGTTTGTAAGAGTTTCGGAGCGCACGCGGCGGTTTAATGTAGCGAATAAATTTTACGGCGACGTTTATGGATACGGTATTAAGTTTTTTATCTTTATTGAATTATTTAAAACGAACTGGTATATAGACGATTTTGTCAGCATTTGCGGTCTTTCGCAGTACTATAGGGTAACGTGGTAATACAAGCGCGTGTGATTCGCGAAATACCGGAAGACAGAGAGGGAGAAACACAGAGGGTGAGATTATATCGCATTTAAGTCGGTGGGAGGGGGAAGGAAACAGAACAGGTAATTATCTCCAATTTGGGCAGAGATTTGTGAGATTCGAAACTTTAAGTGGAAAAGCAGGAGGATTATTTACGACCGTGAAAGTTTTCCTCGTCGTCGTCGTCGACGTCGTCCCTCCTTTAACACGGTCATAAAAATCGCATCTTCGCCCGGCACGCGCGCCTGGGAGAGCACACGCGCGTGGACCCTCGTCGCCCTTGGTATTCAGGGAAACTAGAGAGTGAAAAAAAGGGATGCAAGGAAAGGTGACGACGTGGCGCGCGCGTGTGTACTGGCGTTGAAAAACTCGGAAATCCTGGTCTTTGGGGTCTGGTCGCGTGCTTAGGGTCGGTTCATAGTGTTCGCTTTGGGAGGTTAACTGCATTTTGCTTTTTGGAGTGTATCTTATTTTGGGATCTGTGTAAAACTATTTTTCTTTTTCAAATTTAAAAGTAAAGACTGTTTATTTTTTGTAAATTAAGTAATTTTTAGACTTTTATAAAATCAATGATAAAGATATCTATAATCTTCTACACTGATAGAAAGGAGTATTTGAGCCAAAGCCCTGTGGCTTAACAGTTAAGGCATGAAACTAAAATTATTAAAAATAGGATGATATTGTTAATAAACGAGTCAAATTTCATTAAGTATTAATAGTTAG